>ONZH01006967.1:0-53901 GCA_900303285.1 Rhinella marina | reverse complement strand
CATGAACGTGTCCCACACCTTGGAGAGTGTTCCCCTGGTGGCTGTGGGCCTGATGGATGTTGTGGGACTCTGGGAGACCCTCTCCTCTCTGCCGCCAGCGATGGTGGGTGGGAAAATCTCCATCATGTTCTGCACGAGTTCCCTCTGGTATTCCAGCAATCGATTCGTCCTCTCCTCTACCGGAATAAAAGAGGAGACGTTATCTTTATACCGGGGGTCCAGGAGTGCGAAGACCCAGTACAGTTTGTTCTCCACTATCCGGACAACACGTGTGTCCCGGGAAAAGCAGCCCAGCATGAAGTCAGCCATGTGTGCCAGACTCTGAATAGGCATGACCTCACTGCCCCCACCAGAAGGATCACTTGCCATTTCCTCCTCTTCCTCTTCCGCCTCCTCTCCGCCCCATCCGCGCTGAACCAATGGGACGCACACAGCCTGACTGCTACCCTCGCCGCCAGCATCCTCCTCCTCTTCCACAGCCACCTCCACGTCGTCCTCCTCCTCCTCATCCTCCTCCTCCTGCAACTGCCACCGTAAAGCAGACAAAAGTGTGGTCTGACTGTGTAGCTCCGTTGCGTCTCCTCCTACCCCCGTCTCCTCTGCGTGCAATGCGTTCTCCCTTATTGCGATGAGCGATTCTTTAAGGACGCCTAGGAGCGGGATGGTTACGCTCACTATAGCGTCCTCGCTGCTGACCTTCTTGGTGGACTCCTCAAAGATACGCAGTACATCGCATATGTCTGCCATCCATGGCCACTCGTGGTTGGCAAACTGAGGGAGCTGAGTTGGAGGCACGCGTGGATTCATAATCTGGTACTCCATCAATGCTCTCTGCTGCTCACACACCCTGGCCAACATGGAATAGGTGGAATTCCAGCGAGTGGGCAGGTCGCACAACAGCCGATGTTCAGGCAAATGGAGGCGTTGCTGGAGTTTTTTTAAGCTAGCAGCAGCTACAGTTGACTTCCGAAAGTGAGCGCACAAGCGCCGCACTTTCACCAGTAGCTCTGCCAGGTTGGGGTAAGTCTTCAGAAATTTTTGGACTACCAGATTAAAAACGTGGGCCAGGCATGGTACGTGATTGAGTTCGGCAAGCTCCAGAGCCGCCACCAGGTTACGGCCGTTATCGCACACGACCATGCCTGGTCCTAGCTGAAGCGGCGACAGCCACATCTCCGTCTGCTGCAATATGGCGTCCCTCACCTCTGGGGCGCTGTGCTTCCTGTCGCCCAAGCTGATGAGCTTTAGCACCGCCTGCTGACGTCTCCCCGCGCCAGTGCTGCAACGCTTCCAGCTAGCGGCTGAGGGAGATGTTAAGGCACAGGAGGAGGAGGAGGAGGAGGAGGGGGGTTTATCAGAACCCATGCTGGCAATCTTGGGCGGGGGTGGTAGGTAGGCCGTCTCTGTTTGCGACCCCGTCCCCGCTTCCACTACATTCACCCAGTGTGCCGTCAAAGAGATGTAGCGTCCCTGGCCGCAAGCGCTTGTCCATGAGTCGGTGGTCAAGTGGACCTTTGCGCTGACTGCGTACCTCAGGGCCCGCCTGATGTTACGCGACACGTGCTGGTGCAGGGCGGGGACGGCACTCCGGGAAAAGTAGTAGCGGCTGGGGACGGAATAGCGAGGTGCGGCAGCCGCCATCAGGTCGCGGAAGGCCTGCGTCTCCACAAGCCTAAACGGCAACATCTCCAGGGCCAGCAGTTTGGAGATGTGGCAGTTTAAGGCTTGGGCTTGGGGGTGACTCGAGGCGTACTTCCGCCTGCGGTCGAACGCCTGCGAGATGGACAGTTGTTGGGACGAGGAGTGTGAGGGTGCAGGCGAAGAGGCGGGGGAAGGGGAGGCTGAAGGAGAAGGCCCCAAAGTAGCCGAGGCAGAGGCAGATGTGGAGGTGTCCTGGCTGGAGGTCTGGACCGCAGTGGCAGCACACAACAAAGGGGAAGAGGCAGTGGCAGCAGGACCGGGCGCAGTTTGTATTGCGTTTGCTCTCTCCCACTCAGCCCAGTGCTTGACTTCCAAGTGACGCCGCATGCCTGAGGTGGTCAGATTGCTCTTCTCAGAGCCCCTACTCAGTTTTGAGTGGCAGAGTGTGCAAACCGCGCTCAGTTTGTCATCCGCACAAACATTAAAAAATCTCCACACCACAGAAGTACGAGGCCTCGATGGGGGAGCTTCGCGCGACTGCCCGCTGCCGGGAACAGCTTCGGCCGTGCTGGCTGTGGCCTCACTACTTTGTCTGGACTGTCCTCTGCCTCTGGACATCCCTCTGCCTGTGGACATCCCTCTGCCTGTGGACATCCCTCTGCCTGTGGACATCCCTCTGCCTCTGGACATCCCTCTGCCTCTGGACATCCTCTGCCTCTTGCTGCCTTTTTCGGTGCTGCGCAGACCACCACCTCTCCACTGCTTTCCCCGCTGGACATCACCCCTGGCCAAGTGGGGTCGGTCATTTCGTCATCCACCACCTCCTCTTCCTCACTCTGCTCCTCCTCCTGCCCACTGGACATTCCAACAGCCTCCCTTGATGGCAACTGCGTCTCATCATCATCATCGCTCATGATAACAGATGCTGGCTCAGGGTCCACATCAGCAGGAGATGGCGAAAACTCAAGGGTTTGGGCATCACTACAAACAAATTCCTCTCCTAGCTCCTGGGATTCTTCCGGCACATCTGAAAAAGGACCCGAAAAGAGCTCCTGGGAGGGGTCAAGGGTGGGATGACTCTGTTGGCCAGGTGTGGAGGAAGGAGGGTCAGAGTGAGACTGTGTGGATGACTGGCTGGTGGACAACTGTGTGGAAGCGCTATCGGCTATCCATTGCACCACCTGTTCAACCTGCTCAGGCCTCAACAGCGGTGTAACCCGCCCCCTGCTTAACTGTCCCATAAAGGCAGGGATTCTGGATGAGCGGGATCCTGGCTGACCCTCACCAGCACGCATTGTATCCCCACTGGCTTCAACAAGGCCCCCAACAGCATTTCCGCGCCCCCGTCCTCGTCCACGTCCTATTCCGCTAGCCCCCCGCCGCATTTTTTTTTTTTTACAATATTTTGCCTTCACAGCCGTGAAATTAGTTTGCAAGAGAACGCACAGTACAGTTGCCAGTTAAGGCCTATATATTGTATTTTTCAAGGTACACAGCCGTGTACTGAGTGATCAGACGGTGTGTATGAACAACAGTTATGAGAAATTACTTTGCAAGAGAACGCACAGTACAGTTGCCAGTTAAGGCCTATATATTGTATTTTTCAAGGTACACAGCCGTGTACTCAGTGATCAGACGGTGTGTATGAACAACAGTTATGAGAAATTACTTTGCAAGAGAACGCACAGTACAGTTGCCAGTTAAGGCCTATATATTGTATTTTTCAAGGTACACAGCCGTGTACTCAGTGATCAGACGGTGTGTATGAACAACAGTTATGAGAAATTACTTTGCAAGAGAACGCACAGTGCAGTTGCCAGTTAAGGCCTATATATTGTATTTTTCAAGGTACACAGCCGTGTACTCAGTGATCAGACGGTGTGTATGAACAACAGTTATGAGAAATTACTTTGCAAGAGAACGCACAGTACAGTTGCCAGTTAAGGCCTATATATTGTATTTTTCAAGGTACACAGCCGTGTACTCAGTGATCAGACGGTGTGTATGAACAACAGTTATGAGAAATTACTTTGCAAGAGAACGCACAGTGCAGTTGCCAGTTAAGGCCTATATATTGTATTTTTCAAGGTACACAGCCGTGTACTCAGTGATCAGATGGTGTGTATGAACAACAGTTATGAGAAATTACTTTGCAAGAGAACGCACAGTGCAGTTGCCAGTTAAGGCCTATATATTGTATTTTTCAAGGTACACAGCCGTGTACTGAGTGATCAGACGGTGTGTATGAACAACAGTTATGAGAAATTACTTTGCAAGAGAACGCACAGTGCAGTTGCCAGTTAAGGCCTATATATTGTATTTTTCAAGGTACACAGCCGTGTACTGAGTGATCAGACGGTGTGTATGAACAACAGTTATGAGAAATTACTTTGCAAGAGAACGCACAGTGCAGTTGCCAGTTAAGGCCTATATATTGTATTTTTCAAGGTACACAGCCGTGTACTGAGTGATCAGACGGTGTGTATGAACAACAGTTATGAGAAATTACTTTGCAAGAGAACGCACAGTGCAGTTGCCAGTTAAGGCCTATATATTGTATTTTTCAAGGTACACAGCCGTGTACTGAGTGATCAGACGGTGTGTATGAACAACAGTTATGAGAAATTACTTTACAAGAGAACGCACAGTGCAGTTGCCAGTTAAGGCCTATATATTGTATTTTTCAAGGTACACAGCCGTGTACTCAGTGATCAGACGGTCTGTATGAACAACAGTTATGAGAAATTACTTTGCAAGAGAACGCACAGTACAGTTGCCAGTTAAGGCCTATATATTGTATTTTTCAAGGTACACAGCCGTGTACTGAGTGATCAGACGGTGTGTATGAACAACAGTTATGAGAAATTACTTTGCAAGAGAACGCACAGTGCAGTTGCCAGTTAAGGCCTATATATTGTATTTTTCAAGGTACACAGCCGTGTACTGAGTGATCAGACGGTGTGTATGAACAACAGTTATGAGAAATTACTTTGCAAGAGAACGCACAGTGCAGTTGCCAGTTAAGGCCTATATATTGTATTTTTCAAGGTACACAGCCGTGTACTCAGTGATCAGACGGTGTGTATGAACAACAGTTATGAGAAATTACTTTGCAAGAGAACGCACAGTGCAGTTGCCAGTTAAGGCCTATATATTGTATTTTTCAAGGTACACAGCCGTGTACTCAGTGATCAGACGGTGTGTATGAACAACAGTTATGAGAAATTACTTTGCAAGAGAACGCACAGGGGCAGTTGCCAGTTAAGGCCTATATATTGTATTTTTCAAGGTACACAGCCGTGTACTCAGTGATCAGACGGTGTGTATGAACAACAGTTATGAGAAATTACTTTGCAAGAGAACGCACAGTACAGTTGCCAGTTAAGGCCTATATATTGTATTTTTCAAGGTACACAGCCGTGTACTCAGTGATCAGACGGTGTGTATGAACAACAGTTATGAGAAATTACTTTGCAAGAGAACGCACAGTGCAGTTGCCAGTTAAGGCCTATATATTGTATTTTTCAAGGTACACAGCCGTGTACTGAGTGATCAGACGGTGTGTATGAACAACAGTTATGAGAAATTACTTTACAAGAGAACGCACAGTGCAGTTGCCAGTTAAGGCCTATATATTGTATTTTTCAAGGTACACAGCAGTAGTGTCAAATATAGTTTGGTATGTAGCAGAGCACCTAATACACCACTAATGCCTCTCTCTGTCCCTACTCCAGCAGCTATCCCTGAATACAGCAGCCGTTCTCTGTAAAGTCTATATTGTAGTAAGCTATCACTGAAGTCCACTGTAGTAGCCCTGATAAGGGCTTTTAATCACGCTCCTGCCTATCCAACAGCTAAAATCTGTCTGTCCCTTCTCCAGCCTCTGTCCCTGACTAAGTTCACGCAGCATATGCGTACGAGCAGGAAGAGCTGAGTTTTTAATATTCGAGGTCACATGGTTTTTCCAGCCAATGCATGTAGACGCCGTTTTCGCGCTGCCAGCGTGCTCAGCGTGCCTGTCATACCCCCCCTGCATGTTGATTGGTGGAAAAAGAGCGCCAGGGAAGGTGGGAGGGGAAACGAATTCTAAGTGCGCCATCGCCGTTATACTCGAACGAAATCGAGTATGCCAAATAGCGTAGTATTCGATCGAATACAAGCTCGATCGAACACTACTCGCTCATCTCTAACAAGGAGCTCATCACACACAGTCACAGAGGGGGCACACACAGGGAGCATAGAGGGAACAGGGAGCGCAGGACGCCCACAGAGGGGATGCAGGATGCTCACAACGGGGGTGCAGGACGCTCACAACGGGGGTGCAGGACGCTCACAACGGGGGTGCAGGACGCTCACAACGGGGACGCAGGACGCTCACACAGGGGGTGCAGAGCGCTCACACGGGGCACAGGACGATCACACAGGGCAGAGACCATCAGTAGATGAGGGCAGTGCAGGGCTGTTACAATGAAGGTGTGACCTCCAGCAGCCCTGCACTCCCCTCCTCCACAGACACTGCTGCAAGCCCTTTACTGGATAGCCAGAGAGGGAACCTGGGAGCAGCCAGCAGTCCAGGAGCTGAGGTCAGAGCCAGCAGAAGACCCAGTCATCCGAGTCTGGTTTGGGCCTCCCTGGAGTAGACATCAGACCGACAGACATCAGACTGAACATCTGATGTCTGTGGCAGCAGGATACTAATACAGTGCAGTCTGGTGAGAGGGGGAAACTATGCCGGGTTCAGGTTGACAGCAGCGGAGCACTGAAGCAGAGTGCCAGTCAGGGAGCGGAGGAAGGAAAAAAGCCACTGTCACCCACAGCAGGGGGCCCCTTTTGAAGAGGGGGCCCTGGCAATTGCCCTGTTTGCCCCCCCTAACGCCAGCCCTGATCACCTCTGAAGCCATTTATTATGTAGCAAACATATATAGAAAATTAAGTTAAAAATTTGAAAAAAATAAATAAATAAAATACAAAAATATAACACACCAACCAAAACCATCCAACCATCTATACACCTGGAACTGGATTAGCAGGAGGCGTAATCAGTGGGCGCTGTCCTCTGCAGTGAAGGAAAATGCTCATTTACGAACAGGAGGCAGGATGGAAGGAAATGTCGCCACATTTCTGGATTATTTTTTAACATGTTCATGCAGCATGGCCCCTGAAATAGAAGTTTCATAATTATCTGCTTTGCGCCTTTTCTGTCCTCCGCACTGCTCCGCTGCCTCCATCTTCTGGTCCCAGTGCTGTTTACACTTAGCAGTGCATGGACATGGTCACGTACAGTATACCTCTCCAGTCAATGATTGGCTTCAACGTTGACATGCTGCTTGTGGCCACATCACTGCCACTGAAAGTGTGGCCCCAAATCATGAAATATTGGACCAGAAGTCTGACAGGACTTTGTAGGCACAGACAGTGGTTGCAACTACCGCAGCTGATTGTAGACTGCCACATTATAAGAGTATTTTCTGTGCTTAAAAGACCTAATGCAGAATCTGCATCAGATTTTTAGATGTGTTTTTTTCTGATACATTTTATAACGCAGTTTTGGCGTGGATTTTCATTAATGCCCATTTTCAAAGGGAATTCTGGAACCCAAGCTGAAAAAAGGTGTCGTCCCCTGAAGTGAAGGGAGAGCACAGTGTGCATGTATGGTCATCCTCCATTATGCTATGAGTGTTCTGAAAATAGCCGATCACTGGCAATTCCATAGCAGTGATGTCAGTAACGTCTGATGTCTGTGGCAGCAGGATGCTAATACAGTGCAGTCTGGTGAGAGGGGGAAACTATGCTGGGTTTGGGTTGACAGCAGCGGAGCACTGAAGCAGGGTGCCAGTCAGGGAACGGGGGAAGGAAAAAAGCCACTGTCACCCACAGCAGGGGGCCCCTTTTGGAGAGGGGTCCTGGGCAATTGCCCTGTTTGCCCCCCCTAACGCCGGCCCTGATCACCTCTGAAGCCAGTTATTGGCATGTGACTGTGCCCATGCACTGCCAGATGTAAACAGTGCAGGGACTGGAAGAAGGAGGCAACGGTGGCAGTGCAGTTCCTGATTTCTGGCCTGTATAATTGTGCCACTGATCAGCCTGGAAACAAGGAATCACTCGTTTGTCGGCTGATTTGTATATTTTATCAGGATGAAAGATATACCAGTATCGTCATACACATTTCCCGCTGTTATCGGGAATGTGCTCCTGATAATCAATATAACTAAATGAAGGAGGAATGACTGCGGTCGTGATCATTCCTCCCCATTCACTTTGCGTTGGCTTGTGTAATAGGCTGATGCAAATGAGCACTGATTGACATTTTGTTATTTACGACCCAGAGGCGTACATAGAAATCGAGGGCCCCATATCGAATCTCAGAACTGGGCCCCCCACCCAATTATATATATTGTGTATATATTTACAGTACAGACCAAAAGTTTGGACACACCTTCTCATTCAAAGAGTTTTCTGTATTTTCATGACTATGAAAATTGTAGATTCACACTGAAGGCATCAAAACTATGAATTAACACATGTGGAATTATATACTTAACAAAAAAGTGTGAAACAACTGAAAATATGTCTTATATTCTAGGTTCTTCAAAGTAGCCACCTTTTGCTTTGATTACTGCTTTGCACACTCTTGGCATTCTCTTGATGAGCTTCAAGAGGTAGTCACCTGAAATGGTTTTCACTTCACAGGTGTGCCCTGTCAGGTTTAATAAGTGGGATTTCTTGTCTTATAAATGGGGTTGGGACCATGAGTTGTGTTGGGCAGAAGTCAGGTGGATACACAACTGATAGTCCTACTGAATAGACTGTTAGAATTTTTATTATGGCAAGAAAAAAGCAGCTAAGTAAAGAAAAACGAGTGGCCATCATTACTTTAAGAAATGAAGGTCAGTCAGTAAGAAAAATTGGGAAAACTTTGAAAGTGTCCCCAAGTGCAGTCGCAAAAACTATCAAGCGCTACAAAGAAACTGGCTCACATGAGGACCGCCCCAGGAAAGGAAGACCAAAAGTCACCTCTGCTGCGGAGGATAAGTTCATCCGAGTCACCAGCCTCAGAAATCGCAGGTTAACAGCAGCTCAGATTAGAGACCGGTCAATGCCACACAGAGTTCTAGCAGCAGACACATCTCTACAACAACTGTTAAGAGGAGACTGTGCGCAGCAGGCCTTCATGGTAAAATAGCTGCTAGGAAACCACTGCTAAGTACAGGCAACAAGCAGAAGAGACTTGTTTGGGCTAAAGAACACAAGGAATGGACATTAGACCAGTGGAAATCTGTGCTTTGGTCTGATGAGTCCAAATTTGAGATCTTTGGTTCCAACCACCGTGTCTTTGTGCGACGCAGAAAAGGTGAACGGATGGACTCTACATGCCAGGTTCCCACCTTGAAGCATGGAGGAGGAGGTGTGATGGTGTGGGGCTGCTTTGCTGGTGACTTTGTTGGGGATTTATTCAAAATTGAAGGCATACTGAACAAGCATGGCTACCACAGCATCTTACAGCGGCATGCTATTCCATCCGGTTTGCGTTTAGTTGGATCATCATTTATTTATCAACAGAACAATGACCCCAAACACTCCTCCAGGCTGTGTAAGCGCTATTTGACAAAGAAGGAGAGTGATGGGGTGCTACGCCAGATGACCTGGCCTCCACAGTCACCAGACCTGAACCCAATCGAGATGGTTTGGGGTGAGCTGGACCTCAGAGTGAAGGCAAAAGGGCCAACAAGTGCTAAGCATCTCTGGGAACTCCTTCAAGACTGTTAGAATACCATTTCAGGTGACTACCTCTTGAAGCTCATCAAGAGAATGCCAAGAGTGTGCAAAGCAGTAATCAAAGCAAAAGGTGGCTACTTTGAAGAACCTAGAATATAAGACATATTTTCAGTTGTTTCACACTTTTTTGTTAAGTATATAATTCCACATGTATTAATTCATAGTTTTGATGCCTTCAGTGTGAATCTACAATTTTCATAGTCATGAAAATACAGAAAACTCTTTGAATGAGAAGGTGTGTCCAAACTTTTGGTCTGTACTGTATATATATCTATCTATATATCTCTTAATAATATAAAAATGAGTTTCTGTCTGTCTGTCTGTCTGTTCTCTATGCGCGACCAAACTACTGGACCGATTTTCACCAAATTCGACACACAGGTACATCAGGTGTCCGGGAAGGTTTTAGACCAGGTCTCATCTCTCTAGGACGTACCGTTCCCGAGATATTCCCAAAATATGCTCTCCATTAGCCAACATTACAACTGGGAGCTTTGGTTTTAAACTCCAACTGCCATTCTCTGCAAAGGCACAGGGAGGGCAGGTTTCCATAACAACCAGGTAATTATCAGCAGCTGAGGATCTCATCCATTTCTATTTACTGACACTGTTAAAGGTATTCCGGTTACCATAAATATAACTTATGTTTTTTTCTATTACTACAGTTCAGTAGTAATAAAAGATGTTTTCCTCCACTGCTGCCTATTGCGTGGGCTCATAAATAAGCATGGTATTGACCTTTAATTCAGGCCACCCTAAAAGAAGTACTTAAAACCCCCGCCCCAGGTCTCACTAAGCCACACCCCCAACTCTGTCAGGCCACACCCCCTTTCACTCCGCAGCCAAGAGAGATTGAAAAAATAAAGGTAAAAATCAACTTCTGTCAGCTGCAGGGATGGGTGGGAGGTTGACTTTCTTTCTGCAACAACACACACAAACATTAAATAAAATAGATTAAATCCACCCATGCGAAGAGTCTTGCTAATCCACGCCCCCGACTCTGTCAGGTCACGCCCCCTCCCACTCCGCAGCCAACGGGAATTGAAAAAATGAAGGTAAAAATAAACTTCTGTTTGCTGCAGGGGTGGGAGGGTGAATTTCTCTCTGCAACGACACACAAAAATTTTAGATGAAATAGATTAATTATAGACTACAACCGTTCGAAGCTTTTTGCTAAGCCACGCCCCCAACTCTGTCAGACCACGCCCCCTCCCACTCTGCAGCCATTCTGCAACGACACACAGAAACATTCAATGAAATAGATTAAATCACCTATGCGAAGCGCTTTGCTAAGCCACACCCCCAACTCTGTCAGGTCATGCCCCCTCCCACTCCGCAGCCAACAGGGATTGAAAGAATGAAGGGAAAAATAAACTTCTGTCAGCTGCAGGGGTGGGCGGGTGAATTTCTCTCTGCAATGACACACAACATTTTAGATGAAATAGACTAATTTCAGACTACAACCGTTCGAAGCATCTTGATAATCCACACCCACAACTCTGCCAGGCCACGCCCCCTCCCACTCCGCAGGCAACGGGGATTGAAAAAAAATCAGCTGCAGGGGTGGGAGGGTGAATTTCTCTCTGCAACGACACACAAAAATCGTAGATGAAATTGACTAATTTTAGACTACGACCATTCAGTACTAATAAAAGATGTTTTTTTCCACTGCTACCCATTGCGGGTCCCCATAAATTACCATGTAATTGACCTGTAATTCATGCCACTCTGAAGCCCCGCCCCAGATCTCGCGAAACCACGCTCCCACTCTGTCAGGCCACGTCCCCTCCCACTCCGCAGCCAACGGGGATTGAAAAAATGAAGGTAAAAATCAACTTCTGTCAGCTGCAGGGGTGGGAGGGAAGTTGGATTTTTTTCTGCAACAACATACAGAAACATTAAATGAAATAGATTAAATATACCCGTGCAAAGCAATGTTTTCTTCCACTGTTACCCATGGCGTGTCCTCATAAATTACCATGGCATCGACCTGTAATTCTGGCCACCATCAAAAGAAGGACTTAAAACCCCGCCCCAGGTCTTGCAACGTCACTCCCCCAACTCAGTCAGGCCATGACCCCTCCCGCTCTGCAGCCAATGGAGATTGAACAATTAAAGGTAAAAATCGACATCTGTCAGCTGCAGGGATGGGAGGGAGAATGACTTTCTCTCTGCAACGACACACAGAAACATTAAATGAAATAGATTAAATATACCCGCGCAAAGCAATGTTTTCTTCCACTGCTACCCATTGTGTTTCTTCAAATTACCATGGCATTAACCTATAATTCAGGCCACCCTGAAATGAAGGACTTAACCCCCCCCCGTGTCCCATTAAACCACACCCCCTCCCACTCTGCAGCCAATAGGGATTGAAAAAATCAAGGTAAAAATCAATTTCTGTCAGCTACATTGACTTCCTCTCTGCAACGACACACAGAAACATTAAATAAATAGATGAAATATACCCAGGCGAAGCCGGGTCTTTCTGCTAGTATATATATATATATATGTATATATATATATATATATATATATATATATATATACAGTGCCTTGCGAAAGTATTCGGCCCCCTGGGGAACTTTTCAACCTTTTGCCACATTTCAGGCTTCAAACAAAATGATATAACATTTTAAATTTTTGGTGAAGAATCAACAACAAGTGGGTCACAATTGTGAAGTGGAATGAAATTTATTGGATCATTTAAACTTTTTTTGTGATAACAAAACTGAAAAGTTGGGCGTGCAAAATTATTTGGCCCATTTACTTTCAGTTCAGAAAACTCACTCCAGAAGTCCCCCCCGTGTCCCATTAAACCACACCCCCTCCCACTCTGCAGCCAATAGGGATTGAAAAAATCAAGGTAAAAATCAATTTCTGTCAGCTACATTGACTTCCTCTCTGCAACGACACACAGAAACATTAAATAAATAGATGAAATATACCCAGGCGAAGCCGGGTCTTTCTGCTAGTATATATATATATATATGTATATATATATATATATATATATATATATATATATATACAGTGCCTTGCGAAAGTATTCGGCCCCCTGGGGAACTTTTCAACCTTTTGCCACATTTCAGGCTTCAAACAAAATGATATAACATTTTAAATTTTTGGTGAAGAATCAACAACAAGTGGGTCACAATTGTGAAGTGGAATGAAATTTATTGGATCATTTAAACTTTTTTTGTGATAACAAAACTGAAAAGTTGGGCGTGCAAAATTATTTGGCCCATTTACTTTCAGTTCAGAAAACTCACTCCAGAAGTTCATTGAGGATCTCTGAATGATCCAATGTTGTCCTAAATGACTGATGAAGATAAATAGAATCCACCTGTGTGTAATCAAGTCTCCATATAAATGCACCTGCTCTGTGATAGTCTCAGGGTTCTGTTTAAAGCCCAGAGAGCTTCATGAAGACCAAGGAACACACCAGGTAGGTCCGTGATACTGTTGTGGAGAAGTTTAAAGCCGGATTTAGATGCCAAAAGATTTCCCAAGCTTTAAACATCCCAAGGAGCACTGTGCAAGCGATCATATTGAAATGGAAGGAGTATTAGACCACTGCAAATCTACCAAGACCTGGCCTTCCCTCTAAACTTTCATCTCAAACAAGGAGAAGACTGATCAGAGATGCAGCCAAGAGGTCCATGATCACTCTGGATGAACTACAGAGATCTACAGCTGAGGTGCGAGAGTCTGTCCATAGGACAACAATCAGTCCAACACTTCACAAATCTGGCCTTTATGGAAGAGTGGCAAGAAGAAAGCCATTTCTCAAAGATATCCATAAAAAGTCTTGTTTACAGTTTGCCACAAGCCACCTGGGAGACACACCAAACATGTTGAAGAAGGTGCTCTGGTCAGATGAAACCAAAATCGAACTGTTTGGAAACAATGCAAAGCGATATGTTTGGCGTAAAAGCAACACAGCTCATCACCCTGAACACACCATCCCCACTGTCAAACATGGTGGTGGTAGCATCATGGTTTGTGCCTGCTTTTCATCAGCAGGGACAAGGAAGATGGTTAAAATTGATTGGAAGATGGATGGAGCCAAATACAGGACCATTCTGGATGAAAACCTGTTGGAGTCTGCAAAAGACCTGAGACTAGGACGGAGATTTATCTTCCAACAAGACAATGATCCCAAACATAAAGCAAAATCTACAATGGAATGGTTCAAAAAGAAACGTATCCAGGTCTTAGAATGGCCAAGTCAAAGTCCAGACCTGAATCCAATTGAGAATATGTCAAAAGAGCTTAAAACTGCTGTTCACAAACGCTTTCCATCCAACCTCAAAGAATTTCAGTCTCTAGATGTGCAAAACTTGCATACCCCAAGCGACTTGCAGCTGTAATCGCAACAAAGTATTAATGCAAGGGCGCCGAATAATTTTGCACGCCCCACTTTTCAGTTTTATTATTACAAAAAAGTTTAACTGATCCAATAAATTTCATTCCACTTCACAATTGTGACCCACTTGTTGTTGATTCTTCACCAAAAATTTAAAATGTTATATCTTTTTGTTTGAAGTCTGAAATGTGGCAAAAGGTTGAAAAGTTCCAGGGGGCCAAATACTTTCACAAGGCACTGTATATATATATATATATATATCTATATATATACATATATATATATATATATATATATATATATATATATATATATATATTGTGACAACTCAGGGGTCACTTAGCTCTCCAGGATCACCGTCCTCTCACCTTAGACGGTTGGCACACCTGAAGAAGCCACTCCAACACTGCAGATTCGGGTGAAAACTGGCCACAACCAGCTTTTATTGTCACTTTTACAGCAATCCAAACAACTCATAAACACAAATCCTCGGCCGTCTGGCCACTGACTACACAGTATTTGTCCCTCTCTATCGGGATCTGGGTCTACCACCCAGCTCCCCAAAACACACCACGGTGCTTCCCGCACACAGGGTTAGAGGGTCCGGCTTCTCACACCCTGCTCCTTCCCCAGAGGGGGAGCCTTGATTGAGGAGCCCAGCCCACCTTTACATGAGCTCCTCAGCTGGCTGCTAATTACCTCTCATTAACAGCCAGGCTGATACACACACTGAGGAAAAAAACTATTTTCCCAGCCTTTCTTCTTCTCATCCAGCTTGTGGGTGAGCTGTACTGCCGCAATATACATATATATATATATATATATATATATATATATATATATATATATATATATTTATATGGCTCTAATAGCAGCAACCCTCCTACAGACACAGAATGTCCACCATAAACACAAATGTGTGTGTGTGTATATACATGCAGTCCTATGTAAAACCACAAATATAATGTGGTAGTGTTTCCTGCAGTCCTATGTCAAACCACAGATAACACTAGTGTAGATCATGTGGTAGTGTTACCTGCAGTCCTATGTAAAACCACAGATAACACTAGTGTAGCTCATGTCGTAGTGTTACCTGCATCCTTAGTGTGCCTCCCTGTGCCTCTCTCACGGATTCCATGTTGGCGGCGCTGTCTCCTCTTCCGTCTGCTTCTTGCCCCCACAGAACTTCCTGATGCAGCTGCATCAAGACATAGGGACACTGTGGGCATGGTGACGGTGAACACACAGGGACAGGGACACACAGGGGGACCGACACACACAGGGGGACAGACACACAGGGACAGACGCACACACAGCTAGGCCTCACCAAACTCCAGCCTGGCTCTTCTCCGTACAGGAACACTGCTCTCTGCTCCTCTGGCTCCTCCCCCACTGGTCACATGGACGGATGACGTCAGGAAGGTCCTTTAGCCCACAGCACCATGTATCCTTGGACTGCAGGGGTGAGGAGACCTACAGAAGAAGGGGGATACCTATCTCTGGACTGCAGGGGGTGAGGAGAACTACACTTGACTGCAGGGTTGAGGAGAGGTACAGGAGAAGTGGGGATACCTAAGACTAGGAAGTGAGGGGGCGGGGCCATTCAGCCCTGTCGGGCCCCCCAACCTCACGGGCCCCATAGCCATGGCGTGGTATGCCACTGTTGCGGACCCTAAACTGTTAGCGGCACTAAGTAGGGACTGAGGAATACAGGAAAAACATACCTTTTGTGAAACTTTTCTCTTCAGGATTATGGTGAATATGAAGTTTTATTCTTCCAAATTCTGTTCTCTCAAGTGCCCAGGGTGGGGCTTCGTTGTGAAGTGCTTTTTTCATTGAGTTGCTTCACAGCATCTCCCCAATGAGCGACAGCTGTAGTGGTGTTTTATGCCGGGGAAAGCTACTGATATTAATTTGAGGTGCTTATATACTAACCTTCAGATCAAACACTTAGCCGGATGAGGTTTCTCCAGAATTTCGTTCGTTGGCTGCAACTACTCTATCAATCCCCGTTAGCTAGGATTAAAGTTAATGGTTATGCTTCAGATTCCTTCCCTCTTGGCAGAGGTACCAGACGGGATGCCCTTTGTCCTCCGTGCTATTTTTGCTAATAATAGAGCCCTTGTCCATACTTATCTCTACTAACTCTAACATAGAAGGCTGGAAGGTGGCTGGTATCACTGAAAAAATCTCCTTGCTGATGACATGTTAGTGTATTTGGCAAACCTGGGGAACTCCTTAAACGCCCTTTTAGGTACGGTAGACAAGTTCGGCAGTTTCCTCTGGTTTACGTGTAAACTGGAATAAATTGAGTTTCTGCTTGATTTTGATCCTATACATGTTTCCAGACAAAATAAAATTCAGATTATGGATCAGTTTAAATCAGTTTAAACTTGGAGATAATCATTCATAGGGGTGTTGCTAATTTCCATACGCTTAATTTGGTTCCCACAATGGAGTATATTACCAGGAAACTTGAGGCATGGGAGGATCTGCCCATGTCATTGATTGGCTGTGTTAACCTAAGAAACATTTTTCTACTGTAGATAAACTACTGACCCCCTTTCTGCGGAATAAGGAAAACTTTACAGGTCCCATATATATGGGGGTCTTGGCGCTTCCTAATTTTTCTGTTTATTATGCGGCTGTACAGCTGAGTTATGTGGTGTGGTGGATTAGAGCGCATGTGAGTAATCCGGCAGTGGTGTTGGAAGCTACCCTAGTGGGATCTTTGGAAGCTCTCATAAATTTTGTGGATAGGAAAGGGGCCTGGCAGTGACACCATTGTACTTCCACTATGGCTGCTGGCGGTATGGGTCATGTGGATGAACACACATAAGTTTATGGCAGATGGGGAGGCATGGTCGCCATATTTTCCATTATGGCGGAATAGTAGTTTGTCAGAACTATTTTGCTTGATGAACTTTGAATTTTTGCCTCAGAGAGGGTTGCGCTATTTCACTCAGCTTTATGAATGGAGTCTTTTTAGGTCCTTTAATAGTCTAAAGCAGGAATTTAACTTGTCCCAGCATTGTCTTTACAGGTATTTCCAATTTCGCCATGCCTGTAGTGTCAAATTTGGCAAGGGTCATCTGGCGTTTTGACCTTATATGTGACACTGATGGCTGAGTAGGGCTCTCCCCTTGATAAATCATTTGCCAAATGGAAGCATATTAATGACCGGGAGGTGTGGTATGGTGTGGCAGTGCCCAGTTATCCAAACTTTCTGGAATGAGATCCATACTTACAGTATATAAATTCTAAGATTGAGTTGCAAGACATATGCTCACCTATGATAAGTCTATTGGGTCTGGTAAATGATGTAATTGGCACTAAATATGGTAGAAAACTGTACCGATTGCTTATATATTATGCAAGGAAAACCATTCTCCGTAATTGGAAGTTCCCTAAAACTCCTACTAAGCAACACTAAACACAACAGATCAACTCAGATCTGACACTATATAAGCTAGTGTTTGAACACAGAGGGATCCCTGATCGGTTCCTTAAAATATGGAATCCTTGGATTACCGCCCAAACTGTGTTACGTGCTCGAACCCTTCTTTTTCACTCCTGTGCAGGAGTGACGGCATGGTGTGTGTGTGATGGACACTCACTGTGCCTATTCACTACCAGGGATATTTTACCAATTTCTTTCTGCTTTTATATTTGTAATGCCCCTGTACTACTGTTAGTATTATTTGTGCAAATTGGATGGTGCAGGTCCTGTTGTGATGAAATGATTGTCTGTTTTATCGTTATGCAGTATGTTGTACTCTTTGAGTATTAATAAAAAATAAACTATTAAAAAAAAATCCAATTGTAGTGGTCTTCTGGTTGGATGCTCAAAGAAGCCTCACCCTGGACACTTCAAAAAGCAGAATTTGGAAGAATACAACTTGCAGCATTGGATTGACCCACCAGAGAATCCTCCAGTGAGCCCAGGCTATGATACCATAGTGGGCCCCAAAAGTCTAGGAGAAAGGAAAAACATTTGGAGCAAATCACTTGTCTTCTTTGAATTAAAACCTATTAGTCTTTATTGATGATTTCGGGTTTGGGCCCACTTGGCACAGAAAGTTTCACATTCTGCGCATCTAGTGTAGCTAAAGAATGTAAACTATAGATAAGAGCAGGAGTGGTCCCGGAGCCGGCGCCATCTTGTAATGGCTTCACATCTTCAGTCTTCATATCCATAACAGTCCCCCCTTTGAAGCCATTTCAAGCACGGTGTTGTCTGTCCCTGATCTAGATGGACCTAACAATCTGTCCGATTGCGTCTGCGTCCTCTTCACCACTTAGGAGACAGCCTATCCCTGATGGATAGACTCCCTCTTAATGGACTTGCACAAAGGGAAGTCAGATTCTAACTCTGACCTTAACACAGGCTTCAATGGAACTGCGTGGGGGACTTCTTCGCTGACATCCATCTGGTGGTCTTCTTCTTCATCCGCTCTGGTTCAGGAATCCTCCGGGCGCATAGGACCACTCACACTAAGCTAATTTTAAGCAAAGAATTTGTAAATATGTGTTAAAGCTAAGTGCGGATTATGTGAATATGTGCTAAAGCTAGACATATTGGCTTTCAGGTTAGTTGTCAGGCTTATCAACCGTTGAAACACAGGGTCCCAAGGAATCTTCACTCCCGCCTCACAGAACTGTAGTTGAGGGAGGGCTGATGTCATCCAAGGGCACATGAAACTCCTTCCTGATGTCATCATATGGTTCAGTCATGATCATCTCGGGAATGGAATTCTCCACTGCTTTTGTCAACAGTTTCCTAGCACAAGGGATCACACAACAAACAGAGCAAGGATTATTAAGATTTAGCAAGATGACAACTCCTAACTGAGCAAGAGATTTTCTCCAGTCTTTCAGCCAGTCAAACCAGGCATTCCATGGATCACTAATGCCTGAGTTCCTTTTCAACTCCTCAGATAAAGATGTGAGTCCCTCCAGGGCATTCATCACTTGGCCCAGTAGGACTGTTGTATTGTAATGCATTGGCTGTAAGTGTATTACTCAATGTAATACACTTACAGCCTGCTTCCTGTGCGATCCAGGGGGCTGGATCGCACAGGCAAGCAGGGATAGCAGCCACGATACCTAAGGAAGGCATCGGGCTGCTATCCAAGCCATCGGGTCCCCGTCACAGCAGCGCGGGGACCCATTGGACTCCCCTTCCTCCCGCATCGCATGTGCCGCGGTCAGCGCTGACCGCGGCACATCGAGGGTTCATACGCCCGCATCGGTGAAAACACCGATGCGGGCGTACGCAGCAGGGGTCCGGCTACTGGGCACAGCCGGTCCCCCGCAGCTGATCGGGCGGGCGCAGCTCCTGCACCCGCCCGATCAGCGCGCCGTACTAGTACGGCGCTGGGCGGCAAGTCCCTTCCCGCAGCGCCGTACATGTACATCGCTGGTCGGGCAGGGGTTAAAGAGGTTGTCCGGTCCCAAAATCACAATTCTTTTTATGCTCCTAACACCCTTAACCATGCATACATATGCCCCCAATACCTGTTTTTCATGTATTTGCTTTCTTTCCCCCTGCAGCATCAGACTATTCTGGCAGATCTGTTTACTTTCCTAGTTTCCTGTTTTGTTGAATTGATAACTTTATTGATAAAGCCTGGCTGCAGTGGAGAGTGATGAGTCACAGACTGACCCTGCCCCCCCCCACTCTTCAATCTGCAGGAGCTACTCCCACTACATGTGGCCATGTTACTATAGTCCTGCTAGTCTATTTCTCACAACACTACTTAGGGTTTATGTGAAGGATGACCGGTATTTTCCAGCAAATCTGTTGTACTATTGAATGTAATGGGGATAGTGTTCTGTGTTGTCTGATGTTCTGGTTTGAGCCAGAATTTGATATTATTTGTTTCAAAATCTAATCTGTCCCTGTTTAGTTTATTGTTCTTTTTGAGTAATGTTTCCTTTTCAAATGTCAAAATTCTAGTAGTGACCATACGGTCGAATTTTGGGAAAGCATTGTGTAATCTATATTTGGAGAGCTCTATATGGCATTTGGATATTTTTTGGTCTAATTCTAGATATAATGATTTTATTTTTTCTATAAGTCTTATCATAAGTCCCCTAGCGCATTCAAGTAAAAAGAGTCCCACTCCTTACAAAATGCAGTATCATCCTTAAATTAATTTTTAAAGAGCAGTCTCAGGGACAATTTGTTCTTGTATGTAAATACCAAGAAATAAAGCATCTAAATGGTGTTGAATCTCATCAGTCATAAGTTTGTCCAGTTTGTTGAACAAGCTTTATAAAGATTTTACATCGATGCTTGCGTTACCTTCAGGGTTCTGTTGAGTGTTGCACTTAAGGGAAGGTCGGGTGCACTGGATCATCAGGCATTCCCTTTGTTCCAATTTATTTGGAATATAATCCATATTTGCTTGTTTTTGGAGACTCTTTTTCCCAATGTGCTGCTCCATCCGTCTGGATACCACAGAGAGTCAGGAATCAAAATGTGGGCGTGTCCGAATTTCGCTCAGTGGAAGAGGAAATAGGGAGAAAAGAGAGGAGGGCACAATAGGATAGTATGTAAAGCATAATTGCGTGATCAATACATTTGACATACTATTCAAACACTGAGAGATAGACTGAATGAACATCGTTCAAACATTAGGAAAAAATACCCTAAACATAGCATCTCCAGACATGCGGCCGAGTGCCATGATAGTAACCCAGCTGGTTTTTCGATTATTCCAATAGAGCAAATTGCGTCATACCAACAGGGAGATGTACTAGATTTTTACATTGAATTGCCTCGCTCCATATAGGCTCAATGAGGCTGTCGAAGTTAACCCTTTCAGTACCGGAGGTTTTTTCGGTTTTGCGTTTTCATTTTTCTTCCCTATTTTCTGTGAGCCCTAATTTTTTTATATTTTTGTTCACATAGCTGTATGGGTGCTTATTTTTTGCAGGACAAGTTGTACTTTCTAATGCCATTAATTATGTCATAAAATGTAGTGGGAAGTGGTAAAAAAATTCCAAATGGGGGGAATTGAAAAAAAAATGCAATTCCTCCACCGTTTTACGGGTTTTGTTCCCACGGGGTTCCGTTTGCGGCAAAACTGACCCATGCGCTTCGTTCTCTGCGTCAGTACGAATACAACGATACCCCATATGTGTAGGTTTGTTATGTTTAAATAGTGTAAATAAATTTAAACTTTGAAAAAAATATTTTTTTTCTTACATTGTCATATTCTGACCCCCATAACTTTTTTTTAGTTACATCCACTTTAGGACTTTATTTTTTGTGGTACAATCCATAGTTTTTATTGATACCATTTTGGAGTGTGCGTGACTTTTGATCACATTGTTTTAAATTTTTTTGGGTAAGAGAAATAAGTAAGTGAAAAAATGGTAAATCGGCCATTTTGACCCTTTTTTCCATCATGCAATTCACCGTATTGGAATTTTTTTTTATATTTTAAAAGTACGGGCGTTTTCGGTCGCGGTGATACCCATGATGTTTATATTTATTGTTATTGTTATTTAGGTATTTATTTTTTAATTATACAGAAAGGGGGGTTGTCAAGGTTGGGGTACACAGAAAGGGAGATGTGATCCCTGCGCTCACCCCAACCCCTGTCCCTGCCTAATTGCCTCCGTATCCTAGGCGATACGGCGACAACCACGAGGACTGCAATTACTCTTGACTAGGTGCAGGGAAAAGGGAAGACAAACAGAGACGAACAAAACACAGAAGAATCGTCAGCTAGCCGTGTCAGAAACCAGAGATAACGTCAGTACAAAATCGGAAGACGGTAGAGTAGTCAGATACAAGCCAAGGGTCAAATCAGCAGTCAGGATACACAATACAACGCAAGCAGGAATAGCAAGGAATTGCAAAAACCAGCAAGGAGCAGAGAGGAAGGTAGGTATATATGCAGGAAGAAATTCCACCCCCAGGTTCTGAATGGACCAGATTCAGAGAAGCCACTCAGCCAGCACCTGAGTATTAACCCTGAGTAGACAAACCAAACAAGAAGCTGGGCGTTGGCTCCAAAACAACCCACAGTGTGAACGTGGTTCAAGGCAAGGCGTAGGCACTAAACAGAAACACACAAAAACTCAGAAAACCAAGCAAAACATAGAACCTATGTTCTCTGATGACCAGACCTGACAGTACCCCCCCTCCACGAGGGGCCTCCGGACCCTTAGACCCTAAGGATGGTTTAGACGGATAGTCCCGATGAAAAGATTTAACCAATCGTGGAGCATGAACATCCCTAGCAGGGACCCAGGATCTATCCTCAGGACTGAAACCCTTCCAATGAATGAGGTATTGAAGAGAGTTCCTGACCAGTCTGGAATCGACAATCCTCTCTACCTCATACTCGAGATCACCCTCCACCACAGATGGCGAGGGAGGGTCAGGGAGGAGTACCACAGGATCCACATAGCGTTTCAACAGACTCTTGTGAAACGTATTGTGAACCCGCCAGTCAGAGGGCAACGCCACCTTGAACGATACCGGATTAATAACATGAGTTACCATAAACGGACCAATGAACCTAGGAGCCAATTTCAGAGACGGAACTTTCAACTTAAGGTTCTTAGTAGACAATAGGACCTTGTCACCCACAACAAAAGTTTCAGAGACAGTACGCCTACTTCTGGATGAATGGACCATTAAACTTTGTGCTCTTTTCAAGTTCTGCTGAACTTGCGACCACACTGTGCACAGTTGGTTAGTTATGGACTCAGCACGAGGGGTATCCGAAACTGACGATGACGAGAAGGAAAACCTGGGATGGAATCCATAATTACAGAAGAAAGGAGATGTGAGTGTGGATGAACTAGTGTGATTGTTGATAGCAAACTCTGCTAACGGAAGATATGAGACCCACAGATGTTGACAGTAAGAAACAAAAAGACGAAGGTACTGTATGAGCTCTTGATTCATCCTCTCCGTCTGCCCATTAGTTTCGGGATGGAAGGCAGAGGAAAAGGACAATTTTACCTCAAGCTTAGAACAGAAAGCTCGCCAAAACTTAGCCACAAATTGTACCCCCCTGTCAGACACAACCTCATCAGGAATACCGTGGAGACGCACAATATGTTGAATAAATAGATCTGCCAATTCCTCTGCTGAAGGCAGCTTCTTTAGCGGAACAAAATGGCCCATCTTAGAGAAACGATCCACCACCACCCATATAACAGAGAACCCTTGAGAGAGTGGCAGATCGGTAACAAAATCCATAGACACGTTAGACCAAGGCCTGTCTGGCACTGGGAGCGGGAGAAGAGGTCCCTCAGGACGTCTCCTGGGGACCTTTCCTCGCGCACAGACCTGACAAGCTAGAACAAATGCATGAACGTCAGTATTCATATGTGGCCACCAGTAGTTTCTTTTCAGTAGATCTAGTGTTCCCCGAACACCTGGATGACCTGCTAGTACGGAACAGTGTGTCTCCTCTAACACTCTCAATCGAAGGGACAAGGGAACAAACATTTTGCCTTCCGGAAGGTCTCTTGGGGCAGAATTTTGTTTGGAGCGAATTTGATCTGAGAGGTGAGAGGAGATGGCTGCCAAAACAATACCAGCAGGTAAGATGTTACCGGGTTCCGACTCAGGACCCTCAGGGATACCAAAACTCTGAGACAAGGCGTCAGCCCTGACATTCTTGGTACCAGGTCGGAAAGTGACCACAAAATTAAAACGAGAGAAAAACAACGCCCATCTAGCTTGACGGGCATTGAGACATTTTGCATTATCCAAGTACACAAGATTTTTGTGATCTGTGATCACTGTCACTGGGTGAAGAGCTCCTTCCAGGAAATGGCGCCACACTTCAAACGCCCATTTGATGGCAAGGAGCTCGCGATTCCCAATATCATAATTCCTTTCACAAGACAAGAATTTCTTGGAAAAGAATGCACATGGTCTGAGGTTAGTGAGAGCAGCTGACCCTTGAGATAAAACTGCCCCTACACCGACCTCAGAAGCATCTACCTCAACAATGAATGGCTGAGAGAGATCAGGTTGAATTAACACAGGCGCAGAGGAGAAAGCTTTCTTGAGTTCCTCAAACGCAGAGTACGCAGCAGGAGACCAGTTACTGGGATCAGCCCCCTTGCGGGTAAGATCCGTGAGCGGCTTGGCAATTACGGAAAAGTTCTTGATAAAATTCCTGTAATAATTGGCGAAACCAAGAAAACGTTGAAGGGATTTTAAATCCGTGGGCCGAACCCAATCCGTGATTGCCTGAACCTTACACGGATCCATCTGAACCTCGGAAGGAGTGACCACATAACCCAAGAATGAAACTTTTTGTACACAAAAAATGCATTTTTCTAGTTTAGCAAACAGAGAATGATTACGCAGACGGGATAACACCAGACGAAGATGTTTACGGTGTGAATCCAGATCAGAAGAAAATATCAGGATATCATCCAGATAGACCACCATAAAAACCCCAATACAGTCATGAAAGATATGATTCATAAAACCTTGGAATACAGCTGGGGCATTGCTTAAACCAAAAGGCATAACCAGATACTCAAAATGTCCCAGAGGCATATTAAAAGCTGTCTTCCACTCATCCCCTTCCCGGATCCGAATCAGGTTATAAGCTCCCCGTAGATCTAATTTGGAGAACCAGTTGGCCCC
This sequence comes from Rhinella marina, assembly GCA_900303285.1. NCBI lineage: Eukaryota > Metazoa > Chordata > Amphibia > Anura > Bufonidae > Rhinella > Rhinella marina. Next base: position 29,479 of record ONZH01006967.1, on the reverse strand, counting down.
CGGAACCTGATTCAGGAGGTCCGGGATGAGGGGAAGCGGTCCAGAGTTTTTAATAGTGATTTTATTAAGTTCACGGTAGTCAATACATGGTCTCAAACCCCCATCTTTTTTCTCAACAAAAAAGAAACCAGCCCCCGTAGGAGATTCGGAAGGCCGAATATGTCCAATAGCCAAACTCTCACCGATGTATTGTTTTAGAGACTCTCTTTCTGGCACAGACAGATTATAAATCCGACCCTTAGGTAACTTGGCATCAGGCAATAGATCAATCTTACAATCAAAGTCTCTGTGTGGAGGCAAGACTTGAGACAGAGGTTTCGAAAAAACGTCTGCAAAATCTGAAATAAACTCCGGGATCTCAGAATCACATACATTGGTAGAACAAAGGGAAACTTGAGACATATGGGCCTTACACTGCGGACCCCAGTGAACTAATTCCTGACTCACCCAATCAATAACCGGATTGTGCAGCTGAAGCCAAGGAAGACCCAGAATCATGTTTACGGACAAATTTTTCATTACAATGAAAGAACAATACTCAATATGTAGTGCACCCACTACCAATCTTATCTCAGGAGTACGGAATTTGACCAAACCGGCATGCAGAGGGGTCATATCGACACTAGACACCTGGATAGGAGGGGACAGGGAAATCAAAGAAGGCACAATTTGGGAAACAAATTCAAAATCAATAAAGTTGGCGGCTGAACCAGAATCCAAGAAAGCCTGTCCAACACGTGAGGCTGACTGGAAAGAGACGGTGCAGGGCAAAAATACTCTAGAAACATTAGGGAGTACCTGAGCTCCTAGACAGTCCTCCCGATAACTGTCTAGGAGCGGAAGTTTTCCTGCTGAGGTTTTCTTCGGACAGGAATTCAGCAGATGATCCGGACTCCAGCAGTAGAAGCACAAATGATTCCTCGTACGATGTTCCCTTCTCTGCTTAGGCGTAATACTGCCGAGTTCCATCGGTTCCGGTCCGGATTGGCTGGAGACCGGATTGAGGATCGGCTGAGGAGCTGGAGACACCCGAGGAGGTCGCCTGGATCTGAGATACCACCACTGACATTTGCTCCATAGGTGGAATAAACGTAGCAGGCCGTATACAGGTTGCAGGTTATTTTCGGGCTGGTTTTTCTGTCAAGGTTGGGGTACACAGAAAGGGAGATGTGATCCCTGCGCTCACCCCAACCCCTGTCCCTGCCTAATTGTCTCCGTATCCTAGGCGATACGGCGACAACCACGAGGACTGCAATTACTCTTGACTAGGTGCAGGGAAAAGGGAAGACAAACAGAGACGAACAAAACACAGAAGAATCGTCAGCTAGCCATGTCAGAAACCAGAGATAACGTCAGTACAAAATCGGAAGACGGTAGAGTAGTCAGATACAAGCCAAGGGTCAAATCAGCAGTCAGGATACACAATACAACGCAAGCAGGAATAGCACGGAATTGCAAAAACCAGCAAGGAGCAGAGAGGAAGGTAGGTATATATGCAGGAAGAAATCCCACCTCCAGGTTCTGAATGGACCAGATTCAGAGAAGCCACTCAACCAGCACCTGAGTATTAACCCTGAGTAGACAAAACAAACAAGAAGCTGGGCGTTGGCTCCAAAACAACCCACAGTGTGAACGTGGTTCAAGGCAAGGCGTAGGCACTAAACAGAAACACACAAAAACTCAGAAAACCAAGCAAAACATAGAACCTATGTTCTCTGATGACCAGACCTGACAGGGGTGATTTAAACTTTTATATTTTTTTATTTTTTTATATATTTTTTAACTTTTTTTTGTGATTATTTTAAGGCTCATATATGAGCATATAGATAATGTTTTTTAATTTTGAGCAATCAGGATTTTTAAAACTCTATTTTAAGTCCCTTTTGCCCCTTTTGTTATCCAGGCCTGCCATCTGGTGGCCAAAATACGAATTGCTTATTGAAAGCTGTAAACCTCATCAGTGAGGTTTACAGCTTTCAGATCATGTGCAGACACCCCAATTGACCACATGGGGCGTCTGCACAACACCCGGAAGCACGCGCTTCCGGGTTATAGCGCTATTAGATGCCGTGATCTCACGTGATCACTGCATCTAATGCCTTTAGTTACCGATCATCTATATCGGTAAGTAGCGGCAAGTCTCTGCTGTTTGAAACAGCAGAGACTTGCCGGCCATGACGCCCCCGCCGCACGTGTGAGCGGGCGTCAAGTTCCCACATCGCTCTAGCGCCGTACATGTACATGTACGCCGCTGGTACCGAAAAGGTTAATCTATGAATATATGATGTTCCTGTAAACTACAATTGGCTTCAGAGGATTAGTGAGTTGTATGATTTAAGTGCATTTTTATAGTCTTTGTATATACAGGTTGAGCCTTTATTTTTATATTATGTATTCAAACTATTTATGATACTTTACTTTTTTTAGATCACCTAAATTCCGGACCATTTCTACATATTTATTTATTTTTCCTTTTGTTCTCTTATTCTCTTATATTCAGAATTAGCCTCTTTCTCACTTGACTAAGGAATATGTTCTATCTACAAGAGATCATAGGTGCAACCTATATATCTCTTAATAATATAAAAATGAGTTTCTGTCTGTCTGTCTGTTCTCTATACGCGACCAAACTACTGGACCGATTTTCACCAAATTCGGCACACAGGTACATCAGGTGTCCGGGAAGGTTTTAGACCAGGTCTCATCTCTCTAGGACGTACCGTTCCCGAGATATTCCCAAAATATGATCTCCATTAGCCAACATTACAACTGGGAGCTTTGGTTTTAAACTCCAACTGCCATTCTCTGCAAAGGCACAGGGAGGGCAGGTTTCCATAACAACCAGGTAATTATCAGCAGCTGAGGATCTCATCCATTTCTATTTACTGACACTGTTAAAGGTATTCCGGTTACCATAAATATAACTTATGTTTTTTTCTATTACTACAGTTCAGTAGTAATAAAAGATGTTTTGCTCCACTGCTGCCTATTGCGTGGGCTCATAAATAAGCATGGTATTGACCTTTAATTCAGGCCACCCTAAAAGAAGTACTTAAAACCCCCGCCCCAGGTCTCACTAAGCCACACCCCCAACTCTGTCAGGCCACACCCCCTTTCACTCCGCAGCCAACAGAGATTGAAAAAATAAAGGTAAAAATCAACTTCTGTCAGCTGCAGGGATGGGTGGGAGGTTGACTTTCTTTCTGCAACAACACACACAAACATTAAATAAAATAGATTAAATCCACCCATGCGAAGCGTCTTGCTAATCCACGCCCCCGACTCTGTCAGGTCACGCCCCCTCACACTCCGCAGCCAATGGGAATTTAAAAAATGAAGGTAAAAATAAACTTCTGTTTGCTGCAGGGGTGGGAGGGTGAATTTCTCTCTGCAACGACACACAAAAATTTTAGATGAAATAGACTGATTATAGACTACAACCGTTCGAAGCCTTTTGCTAAGCCACGCCCCGTCTCTGTCAGGTCACGCCCCCTCTCACTCCACAGCCATTCTGCAACGACACACAGAAACATTAAATGAAATAGATTAAATGCACCTATGCGAAGCGCTTTGCTAAGCCACGCCCCGACTCTGTAAGGCCACGCCCCCTGCCACTCCGCAGCCAACAGGGATTGAAAAAATAAAGGTAAAAATCAACTTCTGTCAGCTGCAGGGATGGGTGGGAGGTTGACTTTCTTTCTGCAACGACACACAGAAACATTAAATGAAATAGATTAAATACACCCATGTGAAGCGTCTTGCTAATCCACGCCCCCGACTCTGTCAGGTCATGCCCCCTCCCACTCCGCAGCCAACGGGGATTGAAAAAATAAAGGTAAAAATAAACTTCTGTTTGCTGCAGGGGTGGGAGGGTGAATTTCTCTCTGCAACGACACACAAAAATCGTAGATGAAATTGACTAATTTCAGACTACAACCGTTCAGTACTAATAAAAAGATGTTTTTTTTCCACTGCTACCCATTGTGGGTCCCCATAAATTACCAGGTCATCGACCTGTAATTCATGCCACTCTGACCCCCGCCCCAGATCTCGGGAAACCACGCTCCGACTGTCAGGCCACGCCCCCTCCCAGCCAACGGGGATTGAAAAAATGAAGGTAAAAATCAACTTCTGTCAGCTGCAGGGGTGGGAGGGAAGTTGGATTTCTTTCTGCAACAACATACAGAAACATTAAATGAAATAGATTAAATATACCCGTGCAAAGCAATGGTTTATTCCACTGTTACCCATGGCGTGTCCTCATAAATTACCATGGCATCGACCTGTAATTCTGGCCACCTTTAAAAGAAGGACTTAAAACCCCACCCCAGGTCTTGCAACGTCACGCCCCCGACTCAGTCAGGCCATGACCCCTCCCGCTCCGCAGCCAATGGAGATTGAACAATTGAAGGTAAAAATCAACATCTGTCAGCTGCAGGGATGGGAGGGAGGATGACTTTCTCTCTGCAACGACACACAGAAACATTAAATGAAATAGATTAAATATACCCGCGCAAAGCAATGTTTTTTTCCACTGCTACCCATTTTTTTTCCTCAAATTACCATGGCATTAACCTATAATTCAGGCCACCCTGAAATGAAGGACTTAACCCCCCCCGTGTGTCCCATTAAACCACGCCCCCTCCCACTCCGCAGCCAATAGGGATTGAAAAAATCAAGGTAAAAATCAATTTCTGTCAGCTGCATTGACTTTTTGAGCTTTCTGCTAGTATTTTATATATTTTAAAAATGCACATGGCACGATAGACTTTATTTTATTTCATTTGTTTTTATTTTATTTTAGGCCACAAATCAATATGTTTCATTACTGCAGATTCAAAGTTATCATTTATACCTTAAGAAGAGGAGCATAGCACTCTCTTGGATTACGGGCTGGTGTCCTCTCTCTTTGGCAACAAGGGATGTGACATTGCTAGTCTGAGCAAGCTATGTGTCTCTGTCGGACGCCCGCTTTCCTCAGCCTGTATTCACCGTGAGTCACGTGATCGCTACCCTTGAGACCACATGACCCGCCCAACCCACACCAGGGAGGGGCTTTCGGGCCTGTGTGTGTCCTGCTCCATGGATACCAACTATATGACGTAAACGAAGGCCCGTCTGCGCTACTCCACTACACCACCATCAGAAATCAAGTCAGGTGACCGCTACAAAATGCAATTACGTGACCATACTAATTATTTACTCCCTAATAATAAAAAATATTAGCCTTGTATTAGAAATATATGTTGTTTTATCTTTCTAGGGATGCATCCTATGCTTATATAAGATAATGGGTGCTACAATTATAATATGCAATTATGTTAATTTCTGGCATCTAGGGGCTGCCCCACCCCATGGGACAGCCCACAGATGAGGTTTTTTGGCTTTTTTTAGGGTTTAAAAGACCCACATACACTTGGACACCTTATAGACCATAACCTGATGAAGGGGACCTATGATTCCCCGAAACGCATAGTTTTATGTATATTTATGTATTTATCTGCATAATAAAGAAGAACACGTGAACCATTAAGGACCGTAAATCACAGGACTGACAGTCCACAGGCTCTTCCCTCACCATCTCCAGAGTGCAAAAAAACAGCAGGAATCAGCAAGCACAGCCAATCACATCTGTATCTAATCCTATCATGTACAATACAGTCTGCTGTGCCTGATATACTGTCTGTTGAGCTGTGTAACTAATCCTAACCTGTACTATACTGTGTAGTGAGTATCTAATCCCATTTTGTATGATACTGCCTAGTGTGTATCTAAGCTTATCATGTCAGATATGGTCTACTGTTCCTGTATCAAAGATTCTCATGTGTGATACTGCCTGCTGAGCTGTGTATCTAATCCTATCTTGCATGATCCTGGCTGCTGAGTTGTGTATCTAATCCTGTCTTGTATGAACCTGACTGTTGAGCTGTGTATCTAATCCTGTCTTGTACAGGACTGTATCGGTTTTGTGGTCTGCAAGTTGCGCATCTGCTAAATAAGGAAATTGTCCATGTGTGACCCACATTTATTTGCAGAGCCATTAAATTCTATGGGTTCGAGGTCTGCATGTTGAGGACTAGAATAGGACACGTTCTATCTTTTTTTGAACTGACACATTGATGATGTCCATGTACTTTCCACATTTGCAAAACATAGAACATGTTCTAATCTACTCCTCAAAAAAGGTGCAAAAAATGCGGGTCACACACGGACAGTATCCTTATTTAGCAGATGTGCAACTTTTAGACCACAAAATGGATTTGGTTGTGTACATCCTATCTTTGTAATCCTATCTTTTTTGGTCCTGCCTGCTTTAGTATTCATCTTGTCCTATCATGTGTGATACAACCTTGATCAGCCCAGGAAACACGGCCTGTGTGCAGGGCACATCTCTCAGGCCTACCGCACTCTCCTGACACATGGACCTTGGCATGGATTCCTGGGCCGATCACGGTCATTTGCATGAGCCCTATCACTCACACTGAGCTTCCATATCCACCGTGCTTCCATAACAGTGACATCCACAGCGCCCCCATAACAGTGACATCCACAGCCCCCCATAACAGTGAAATCAACAGATTCTCCATAACAGTGACCTCCATAGCACCCCTATAACATCCACAGTGCCTAGTGCCATCCACAGTGCTCCCAAATGCAATCCATAGTGCCCCAAAATGCCATCCAGTGTCTCATTGCCATTCACAGTGACCCCAAATGCCATCGAGTGCCTCTAGTGCCATCCACAGTGCTCCCATTGCCATCCACAGTGCTCCCATTGCCATCCACAGTGCTCCCATTGCCATCCACATTTCCCCTAAATGCCATCTACAGTGCCCCCATTGCCATCCGTGCCCCTAGTGCCATCCACAGTGCACCCAGTCCCATCCATAGTGCGCCCAGTGCCATCCACAATGGCCCATCACCATCCAGTGCCCCCATTGCCATCCAGTGCCCCCAGTGCCATCCACAGTGCCCCCATTGCTATCCAGTGCCCCTAGTGCCATCCGCAGTGCACCCAGTCCCATCTACAGTCCGCCCAGTGCCATCCACAATGGTCCATCACCATCCAGTGCCATCCACAGTGCCGTCATTGCCATCCACAGTGTCTCCAGTAATATCCACAGCATAGCGATCAGCCTCTGTGGCTTATCGCTATGCTGTAACTCATATACAGCACTTACATTGTGCTGTGTATGAGTCAGAACAGGCTTCATACAGAAGGCTGTACACTTAGAACACAGCCACGGTCCTGCACAGTAGGAAGGCCCGCAGGAGGCAGTGAGAAGAAGAGAGGAAGAGAAGAAGATGGCGTCTGAGCGGAAGGGTAGAAAACTCTGGAGAAGCAGTCATGTGACTGTCAAGAGGATTCTGTGAACTCCTGCACCGTGGAGGGTAAGTATGAATGTAATATTCTTCCCTCCACAGGTAATTTTAATGGGCTAAATTTCAAGTAGGGGCCACAGAACCCCTTTAAAAAAACAACAGCCAATCTGAAGAGGCATACAGTGCCTTGCGAAAGTATTCGGCCCCCTGGAACTTTTCAACCTTTTGCCACATTTCAGGCTTCAAACAAAAAGATATAACATTTTAAATTTTGGGTGAAGAATCAACAACAAGTGGTTCACAGTTGTGAAGTGGAACGAAATTTATTGGATCATTTAAACTTTTTTTGTAATAATAAAACGGAAAAGTGGGGCGTGCAAAATATTTGGCCCCCTTGCATTAATACTTTGTTGCGCCACCTTTTGCTGCGATTACAGCTGCTATATTTATGGAAGTACAGCTTGGGTAACATTGTACAGTATGTTCATGTAGCTAGTGAGTCATTTATCTTTATTGCCATATCCCTCTTCCTAAGGCCTAGCAGCAGTTTCCAAGCTTCTATAAAGCAGTCAACGCTACTACATAGACTGTATTGTCGCCTTACCTAAGTATTTTAGTTTACCATTTGTAACTTCTTTCCACTGATTTCAAGGACATTCCTTCTAGCAGCATATCATAATTATTTTTTTTCTTCTCTTTATTACAATTTTTCCCTTACATTGGATGCAGAATAATGAGTTCCCACCTTCAGGAAATAACTGAGGTCTTGGAAAGACACTGTAAATTTCTCAGTGAAACATGAACTCGTCAGCCTAGACAACATGCGCTGCTTGCATTAAGCCAACCTGTCTATAAACACCATTCCTTCTGGAGTAGTCAGTCAGCTGGCCTGTTCCATTTGGGATCAATTAAATTGCCACATCTTATATAGAAGATTTTTTTTTATAATGCAAACCATAACTAAGTTCTTGCTGATGTTCTGATATGTTGGGAGTAAAGGTTGAACAGAAGGTCAAGACTCACTTTATACACAAAGAATGTGAAGCAATGTAGCACTGACTATGGTTAAAAGGAGGTCTGCTCTGAAACCACTATCCTTTATGCAACTCTGAGCGAAAGAGCTGCCTCATCCTCCTCTCCTATTTGCCAGGGATTATAATCCCGAATACAGATGATAAAATCTTAAACATAATTTTAGTGGCAATGGAGCCCATGAGGAGACATGAAGTACGTAGAGAATGGACAGGATAGACTGTGGTAATGTGGGTCTGTGCTAATAGAGACTTCATACAAGTGCTGCTGCTGCTGCTCATCAGCCACATCCCCACCTCCTCTCTATACTTCATGTCTCCTTGAGTCCATTCCTGCAGAGATTCAGTTGAAGATATTATCACGATCATAATCCCTGACAAGTAGGAGAGGATGATGAGGCAGCTCTTTACCTGAGTGTTGTGAAAAAACTTGTCCTGCTGTGTGATTAGGACAGGTTTTGTGTGTACTAATAGAATGATGGACATTTTATTTCTCCTAATGATTGCCCCCTAGACAAATGAGCCATTTTGGAATATATTTATAATAAAGTAATATTTAAGTATTTTCATTTTCTTAATTCCTAGAGAACCCCTTTAACTGGATATTACCAGTTGGGGGGGGGGTGCTTAGACAATCAGTGCTGACAGTGACAGGCTGTGTAGGAACATGCCACACTTACAAGGGGAATAGTAATGCCCAATTGTCAAGAGGAATAGCAGTGGAATGACACCATGCAGAGTTATGAGAATTGATGCTTCATGGAGAATACTGAAGCAGAGATAACAGGATTGGTGACAGGTAAGTGCCCATGTGTTTATGAGGGCACAGCTACGACAATTGACTGCAAATTAGGGCCTCATTGATACTTGTATGTGAATCTGCAATATGGTGAACAATACAGAACCATATAGAAAACCATATTGCCAAGGGGAGATTGTAAGACATGTTCAACAAGTGTTATTTTATGGGGACTACAAGTACAGTCATGGCCAAAAGTTTTGAGAATGATACAAATATTAATTTTTACAAAGTCTACTGCTTCAGTTTTTATAATGGCAATTTGCATATACTCCAGAATGTTATAAAGAGTGATCAGCTTAACAGCAATTACTTGCAAAGTCAATATTTGCCTAGAAAATGAACTTTATCCCCCAAAACACATTTCAACATCATTGCAGCCCTGCCTTAAAAGGACCAGCTAACATCGTTTCAGTGATTGCTCCATTAACACAGGTGTGGGTGTTGATGAGGACAGGGCTGGAGATCAATCTGTCATGATTACATAAGAATGACACCACTGGACACTTTAAAAGGAGGCTGGTGCTTGGCATCATTGTTTCTCTTCTGTTAACCATGGTTATCTCTAAAGAAACACGTGCAGTCATCATTGCACTGCACAAAAATGGCCTAACAGGGAAGAGTATCGCAGCTAGAAAGATTGCACCTCAGTCAACAATCTATCGCATCATCAAGAACTTCAAGGAGAGAGGTTCCATTGTTGCCAAAAAGGCTCCAGGGCGCACAAGAAAGACCAGCAAGCGCCAGGACTGTCTCTTAAAAGTGTTTCAGCTGCGGGATCGGGCTACCAGCAGTGCAGAGCTTGCTCAGGAATGGCAGCAGGCAGGTGTGAGTGCATCTGCACGCACTGTAAGGCGGAGACTCTTGGAGCAAGGCCTGGTCTCAAGGAGGGGCAGCAAAGAAGCCACTTCTCTCCAGAAAAAACATCAGGGACAGACTGATATTCTGCAAAAGGTACAGGGAGTGGACTGCTGAGGACTGGGGTAAAGTCATTTTCTCTGATGAATCCCCTTTTCGATTGTTTGGGACATCTGGAAAACAGCTTATTCGGAGAAGACGAGGTGAGCGCTACCACCAGTCTTGTCTCATGCCAACTGTAAAGCATCCTGAAACCATTCATGTGTGGGGTTGCTTCTCAGCCAAGGAAATCGTCTCTCTCACAGTCTTGCCTAAAAACACAGCCATGAATAAAGAATGGTACCAGAATGTCCTCAGAGAGCAACTTCTCCCAACCGTCCAAGAGCAGTTTGGCGATCAACAATCCCTTTTCCAGCATGATGGAGCACCTTGCCATAAAGCAAAGGTGATAACTAAATGGCTCAGGGAACAAAACATAGAGATTTTGGGTCCATGGCCTAGAAACTCCCCAGATCTTAATCCCATTGAGAACTTGTGGTCAATCATCAAGAGACGGGTGGTCAAACAAAAACCTAAAATTCTGACAAAATGCAAGCATTGATTGTGCAAGAATGGACTGCTATCAGTCAGGATTTGGTCCAGAAGTTGATTGAGAGCATGCCAGGGAGAATTGCAGAGGTCCTGAAGAAGAAGGGTCAACACTGCAAATATTGACTTGCTGCATTAACTCATTCTAATTGTCAATATAAGCTTTTGTTACTCATAATATGATTGCAATTATATTTCTGTATGTGATAAAAACATCTGACAAACACACATAAAAACCAGAGGGCAGCAGATCATGTGAAAATGTAATATTTGTGTCATTCTCAAAACTTTTGGCCATGACTGTATTTACTAAAAATAGAGATAAGTCAGGCAAGGTGACAAGTTCTCTTTAAGCACAAGGGTCCAGGTGAGACTGCTATCTCTGCACCCCAATAGCTACACCTCTGCCAGTGGTTTCTGTTAAACACAAATCTAAATATCAAAGTCATGGGTCCCAACCATCCTGAATCCGGCGGGACAGTCTTGTTTCTTTTACTGCTGTCTCACCATCCCCGGCAGTTGCCTGCCTGTCCTGCTGTGTTTGTCTCACCCTTAGTAAGAGTGCTCTGCTAATGGCTGATAACAGCCATTAGCAAGAGCTGAAGGACCTGTGGATGTCACCATCATGTGATCAGTGCAGGATGGGTGAAGCACTGCAGATTTCGAGAAGTGGTAATGAAGGACCTGTAATGACATCACCATCATGTGATTAGTGCAGTAGCGGCAGAACTGAGCAGTGAAGTAGCAAATAGTTCGTGATGATGTCCTTTGACATGAAAGGACCAAACTTTATATGGAGAAGAAACTGCAGAAGCATGGATTCAATGTAAGGTCCAGGGAAATGCTGGGAGTTGTAAGTGCCTCCTCTTTTTCCTCCTTCTCCTCCTGTAATGTCCACTTATATCACTTAACAACCAGAGCATTCTGGAAGTTGTAGTTCCCTCCCCTTATACCTCCTCATATAATGCCCTCTCTGATATCAGATAATAGTCTGGATATGCTGAGAATTGTATCTTCCTCTTCAAACCTTCTCCTCCTGTAATTGTCTCTGATATCATAATAGTCTGGGCATGCTAGGAGTTGTAGTTTACTTCTCTTATTCCTCCTTCTCCAGTAATGCCCTCTATATCACACAATAACAGTCTGGACATGCTGGGAGTTGTATTCCTCTCCTCTTATGCCTCTTCCCTGTAATGTCCTCTGATATCACAGAACGCCCTTTATATGTTGGGTGTTGTAGTCCTCTCTTCATATCTCCACCCTGTAATATCCTCTGTAATAACAGCCTGGACCTGCTGGGAGCTCTTATGCCTCCTCCTGTAATATCCTCTGATATCACATAATAATGGCCTGGACATGCTAGGAGTTGTATTCCTCTCCTCTTATACTTTCTCCCTGTAATGTCCAATAGCAAACTCTTGGAGGCAGCGAGGAAAGGAGTTAAATATCACAGGAGGCACCATGTTTGGTTATTAAAGCAATGATTTATGTTATAGATTTGTAATGTAATTTGGCTGATGTTGTTATATAGATTATGGGGACCTGCACACGGGGCGGGAGAATGTGCGCAAATCTGCACAAATTCATGTGCTGGTTTCTGTAGGCTTTGCACCCAAACAGCAACCAAAACCACAATTTCTAACAGCTGTCTTTGGTGCAGATTTGATGCAGTTTTGCATTTATTAGAAAAAGTTGAAATCAACAGCTAAAACTGCAAACATTATTGACTTACTGTTGATTTCTAAATCTAAAAGCAGGTAAATGTCTGCATGGAAAGTATCCTCAAAATGTACATGAGATTTCTTTAATCCCATACACTTTGCTGGTCCTGTGCTACACTGTTATTTTTCCACATGGGAATCTGTGTGGGAAAACCACATGTATTCCGCTCTGTTTGCCTTGGTTTGTTTCTGAGTGTTGTATCGTCAACCACTCTCCCGGGTGTGATGGGGGTGTGATGTAGTTTTGGGGTTATGAAAGTGGCCACCCTACAGCCAGTGCACCCACACAGTAATAATGATTACTGTGTGTGTGCCCATACATCCATTATGGCCCGGGCCTCATTCCCCGACCATGTGATCTCCATGAGGGCACTAAGGCATCTTACTGTGTGGGGACACTAAGGGGGCATTCTACTGTATAACGGCACTAAGGGGACATAACTATTATGTGAGGGCACTAAGGGGCATAACTACTTTAGGGGGGCTATAAGGGGGAATTCTATTCTTTGGGGGCATTCTACTGTGTGGAGACACTAATAGGTGTAACTTTTGACATTGGGCTAGTTAGAGCCATGTCTTAGCATTTTACAAATTTGCATGCTATTGTCGCCCCCTAGGCTTTTTAAAAGTTGGGAGGTATGTAACTATTGGGGCACTACAGGAGGCATTATAGGGAAGGGACCTGCATCTATGGGCTATTTATGGCATATCCTAGCATTATGCCATAGATGTCCCAGATGGTTCATTGGTTACTCACCCGTCAAAGATTCAGCCCTGTACTCAATCTGTACCCAGTCAATACACCCATATTTTACCTATAGAAAACAGGGACACAGCACAAATGGCACAATTTAATACTTAAAGAGGTTGGCCACTCTCTAAGTACTTCCTATTACTGTGTGGCAGGCAGGGAAAAAATGAAGTTCCTAATATACTTCATTAAGCACCTCTGCCTGCTTCTCTTTCAATTTTAAGCCACCCCCCCCAAGCCCCACTATACCTTGCAGCAGGGCCGGTTTTAGACAAAGTGTGGCCCTGGGCAAAATTGAAAGTGGGGCCCCAAAATCATGAAATATTGGACCAGAAGTCTGACTCTGCAACCACCGCAGCTGATTGTAGACTGCCATATTATAGCTCTTTAGCCTTTTTACTATAAGCTGTTGAACCTGCAGCCTCTTTGGGTTTGTTCACAGTATTTTGTGTGCTTAAAAAAAACTAATGCAGAATCTGTATCAGGTTTTTTTTAGATGTGTTTTTTTCTGATACCTTTTATAACTCAGTTTTGGCGTGGATTTAATGGGATTAATGCCCATTTTCATAGGGAATTCTGGACTTGGAAACCGCATGAAGAATGGCCAGGGCACTTCGTTTTTTTGATGGTGCAGTTTATAAAACCCGAAACTGAAAAAATGTGTCGTCCCATCCGGGCCCTGAAGTGAAGGGAGAGCACAGTGTGCATGTATGTCATCCTTCATTATACTATGAGTGTTCTGAAAATAGCTGCTCACTGGCAATTCCATAGCAGTGGTGCTGCGCATGCACACTGTCATGGGGGATCTGTGGATGACACTGCTATGAGGGATCTGTGGATGACACTGTTATGGGGGATCTATGGATGACACTGTTATGGGGGATCTGTGGATGACACTGTTATGGGGGATCTGTGGATGACACTGTCATGGGGGATCTGTGGATGACACTGTCATGGGGGATCTGTGGATGACACTGTCATGGGGGATCTGTGGATGACACTGTCATGGGGGATCTGTGGATGACACTGTCATGGGGGATCTGTAAATGACACTGTCATGGGGGATCTGTAAATGACACTGTCATGGGGGATCTGTGGATGACACTGTCATGGGGGATCTGTGGATGACACTGTCATGGGGGATCTGTGGATGACACTGTCATGGGGGATCTGTGGATGACACTGTCATGGGGGATCTGTGGATGACACTGTCGTGGGGGATCTGTGGATGACACTGTCGTGGGGGATCTGTGGATGACACTGTCGTGGGGGATCTGTGGATGACACTGTCGTGGGGGATCTGTGGATGACACTGTCGTGGGGGATCTGTGGATGACACTGTCATGGGGGATCTGTGGATGACACTGTCATGGGGGATCTGTAAATGACACTGTCATGGGGGATCTGTGGATGACACTGTCATGGGGGATCTGTGGATGACACTGTCATGGGGGATCTGTGAATGACACTGTCATGGGGGATCTGTGGATGACACTGTTATGGGGGATCCGTGGATGACACTGTTATGGGGGATCTGTAAATGACACTGTCATGGGGGATCTGTGGATGACACTGTTATGGGGGATCTGTAAATGACACTGTCATAGGGGATCTGTGGATGACACTGTCATGGGGGATCTGTGAATGTCACTGTTATGAGGGATCTGTGGATGACACTGTTATGGGGGATCTGTGGATGACACTGTTATGGGGGATCTGTGGATGACACACTGTCATGGGGGATCTGTGGATGACACTGTCATGGGGGATCTGTGGATGACACTGTCATGGGGGATCTGTGGATGACACTGTCATGGGGGATCTGTGGATGACACTGTCATGGGGGATCTGTGGATGACACTGTCATGGGGGATCTGTGGATGACACTGTCGTGGGGGATCCATGGATGACACTGTTGTGGGGGATCCGTGGATGACACTGTTATGGGGGATCTGTAAATGACACTGTCATGGGGGATCTGTGGATGACACTGTTATGGGGGATCTGTAAATGACACTGTCATGGGGGATCCGTGGATGACACGGTTATGGGGGATCTGTAAATGACACTGTCATGGGGGATCTGTAAATGACACTGTCATGGGGGATCTGTAAATGACACTGTCATGGGGGATCCGTGGATGACACTGTCATGGGGGATCCATGGATGACACTGTTATGGGGGATCCGTGGATGACACTGTTATGGGGAATCTGTGGATGACACTGTTATACGACAACACCCCCCCCCCTCTGCTAATTTGGACCTCAGATTCTTAATCTATACTCCAATACCTCCCCCCAATTAACAATTCAGACCACCTAAACAATTCTGTCTTCATTAGTTTAACTAGAACCCTTTATGGCCCAGACAGCCTGCGGTAATTGAATGCAGCGCGGCCACGTCACAAGCACGCTGTGGGCACAGGACACTTACACAAGGGGCGCAGGACGCTCACACAGGGGGCGCAGGACGCTCACACAGGGGGGCGCAGGACGCTCACACAGGGGGGCGCAGGACGCTCACACAGGGGGGCGCAGGACGCTCACACAGGGGGGCGCAGGACGCTCACACGGGGGGGCGCAGGACGCTCACACGGGGGGGGCGCAGGACGCTCACACGGGGGGGGCGCAGGACGCTCACACGGGGGGGCGCAGGACGCTCACACGGGGGGGGGCGCAGGACGCTCACACGGGGGGGGCGCAGGACGCTCACACGGGGGGGCGCAGGACGCTCACACGGGGGGGGGCGCAGGACGCTCACACGGGGGGGGCGCAGGACGCTCACACGGGGGGGGCGCAGGACGCTCACACGGGGGGTGCGCAGGACGCTCACACGGGGGGGCGCAGGACGCTCACACGGGGGGGCGCAGGACGCTCACACGGGGGGGGCGCAGGACGCTCACACGGGGGGGGGGCGCAGGACGCTCACACGGGGGGGGGCGCAGGACGCTCACACGGGGGGGGGGGCGCTGGACGCTCACACGGGGGGGGCGCTGGACGCTCACGGGGGGCGCAGGACGCTCACACACGGGGGGCGCAGGACGCTCACACACGGGGGGGGCGCTGGACGCTCACACGGGGGGGGCGCAGGACGCTCACACGGGGGGGCGCAGGACGCTCACACGGGGGGGGCGCAGGACGCTCACACGGGGGGGGCGCAGGACGCTCACACACGGGGGGGCGCAGGACGCTCACACACGGGGGGGGGGGCGCAGGACGCTCACACACGGGGGGGGGGCGCAGGACGCTCACACACGGGGGGGGGGGCAGGACGCTCACACACGGGGGGGGGGGCGCAGGACGCTCACACACGGGGGGGGGGGCGCAGGACGCTCACACGGGGGGTGCAGGATGTTCACAGATCAGAGACCATCAGTAGATGAGGACAGGGCTGTTACAATGAATGTGTGACCACCAGCAGCCCTGCACCCCCCTCCTCCACAGACACTGCTGCATGATGGACTTACCAGCCAGAGAGGAAACAGACCCGGTGCTTTCATGAGAGAGGGTCCTGGGAGCAGCTAGCAGTCCAGGAGCTGAGGTCACAGCCAGCAGAAGGCCCAGTCATCCCAGTATGGTTAGGGCCTCCAGCATGGAGTAAGTCCAGGAAAAGGGTGGGGGCGGAGCTATGTTAGCTCCGCCCACACCGAACATTCGCTGTCTGCTGGCAGCAGGATGCTAATACAGACAGTGCAGTCTGGAAGGTCAGGTGAGAGGGGGGAGAAACTACCATATGTCGGGAGCAGCGGAGGGCTGCAGCAGAGAGCCAGTCAGGCAGCAGGGGAAGGAAAAAAGGCTCCTGCTGTCGCACACTTTACTTTCAGACAGCAGGGGGCCCCTTATGGAGAGGGGGCCCTGGGCAATTGCCCTGTTTGCCCCCCCCCTAACGCCGGCCCTGCCTTGCAGCCCAGTTCATCCATGGCTGAACGAGACATGGAGGAGCTTGAGAGCAAGCTCGTTCATGCCAGCAGTGGAGCTGCCTACTACTCTGTAAATGCAGGGCATGTGCAGTCTGCTCCTGTCAGTAGCCACTCTCATGCCGCGGATCTACTAAGCCACGCCCCTTTATCTGTTAGGTCACGCCCCCTGCCACCAACCCAGAAAGCAGGACGTCTGTCCAGCCATCCCTGTACAGTACATTTTTTTTATATAGTTATATGGAGCTGTGGTGTGTATATATATATATATGTATATATGTATGTACAGTGCCTTGCGAAAGTATTTGGCCCCCTGGAACATTTTAAATTTTTGGTGAAGAATCAACAACAAGTGGGTCACAATTGTGAAGTGGAACGAAATTTATTGGATCATTTAAACTTTTTTTGTAATAATAAAACTGAAAAGTGGGGCGTGCAAAATTATTCGGCCCATTTACTTTCAGTTCAGAAAACTCACTCCAGAAGTTCATTGAGGATCTCTGAATGATCCAATGTTGTCCTAAATGACTGATGAAGATAAATAGAATCCACTTGTGTGTAATCAAGTCTCCATATAAATGCACCTGCTCTGTGATAGTCTCAGGGTTCTGTTTAAAGCACAGAGAGCATCATGAAGACCAAGGAACACAACAGGCAGGTCCGTGATACTGTTGTGGAGAAGTTTAACCCTTAGATGCGGGCATCATGGCCGGCAAGTCTCTGCTGTTTCTAACAGCAGAGACCTGCGGGTACTTACCGCCATCGGCGGCGTCTTCATAGGCCTTTAGATGCCGTGATCACACGTGATTACGGCATCTAGTTGCGTCTAAACCCGTTCGCTTCCGGGTGGTGTACAGACGCCCCGTGTAGCCAATCGGGGTGTCTGTACATGATCTGAAAGCTGTAAACCTCACTGATGAGGTTTACAGCTTTCAAAATGCAATTCTTATTCTGGCCACTAGATGGCAGGCCAGGATAAGAAATGAGCAAATTCGGTTATTAATTCAAAATTAAAAAGCCCTGATTGCTCATAAAGAAAAAATAAAAAACACAATCTATTTACTCATATTTGAGCTTTAAAATAATCACAAAAAATTTGAAAACATTTTTTAAAAAATGTATAAAAAATAAAAAAAAAATAAAAGTTTAAATCACCCCCCTTTCCGTATAATTAAAAAATAAATACCTAAATAACAATAAATATAGACATCATGGGTATCACCGTGACCGAAAACACCCGTACTTTTAAAATATATAAAAAAAAATTCCAATACTGCGAATTGTGTGGCGGAAAAAAGCATCGCTTTTTTTTCTAAAAAAAATTAAATAAAAAGTGATCAACAAGTCATACACACCCCAGAATGGTATCAATAAAAACTTCAGATTGCCTAGCAAAAAAATGAGCCCCCCCATAAAGCTCCGTACACATAAATACCAAAAAGTTATAGGGGTCAAGATATGACAAAAAAAAAAAGTCCAACTTTAAAATTATTTATCAAAACGCAGGAAAAACTATACATATTAGGTATCGCCGGATTCATACTGACCAGTAGAATGAAAGTAACTGGTCAGTTTTAATGAACATCGAACGCTGTAAATAAAAAACCCGTAGAACTGTAGCGGAATAGCATTTTTTTTGCAATTTCACCCGATTTGGAATTTTGTCCCGCTTCCCACTACACCATATGCAATATTAAATGGTGGCGTTGGAAAGTACAACTTGTCCCGCAAAAAACAAGCCCTCATACAGCTATGTGAACAGAAAAATAAAACAGTTAGGGTTGTTTGAAGGCAGGGAGCGCAAAAACGAAAACGCAAAGCCGAAAAAACCTCCGGTACCGAAAGGGTTAAAGCCAGATTTGGATACCAAAAGATTTCCCAAGCTTTAAACATCCCAAGGAGCACTGTGCAAGCGATCACATTGAAATGGAAGGAGTATCAGACCACTGCAAATCTACCAAGACCCAGTCGTCCCTCTAAACTTTCATCTCAAACAAGGAGAAGACTGATCAGAGATGTAGCCAAGAAGCCCATGATCACTCTGGATTAACTGCAGAGATCTAAAGCTGAGGTGCGAGAGTCTGTCCATAGGACAACAATCAGTCGAACACTTCACAAATCTGGCCTTCATGGAAGAGTGGCAAGAAGAAAGCCATTTCTCAAAGATATCCATAAAAAGTCTTGTTTACAGTTTGCCACAAGCCACCTGGGAGACACACCAAACATGTGGAAGAAGGTGCTGTTTTTTTAAACCAAAATCGAACTTTTTGGAAACAATGCAAAACGATATATTTGGCATAAAAGCAACACAGCTCATCACCCTGAACATACCATCCCCACTGTCAAACATGGTGGTGGCAGCATCATGGTTTGGGCCTGCTTTTCATCAGCAGGTACAGGGAAGATGGTTAAAATTGATGGGAAAATGGATGGAGCCAAAAACAGGACCATTCTGGATGAAAACCTGTTGGAGTCTGCAAAAGACCTGAGACTAGGACGGAGATTTATCTTCCAACAAGTCAATGATCCCAAACATGAAGCAAAATCTACAATGCAATGGTTCAAAAAGAAACGTATCCAGGTCTTAGAATGGCCAAGTCAAAGTCCAGACCTGAATCCAATTAAGAATATGTGGAAAGAGCTGAAAACTGCTGTTCACAAACACTCTCCATCCAACCTCAAAGAGCTCGAGCTGTTTTGCAAGGAAGAAGGGGCAAGAATTTCAGTCTCTAGATGTGCAAAACTGATAGAGACATACCCCAAGCGACTTTCAGCTGTAATCGCAGCAAAAGGTGGCGCAACAAAGAATTAACGCAAAGGGGCCAAATAATTTTGCACGCCCCACTTTTCAGTTTTATTATTACAAAAAAAGTTTAAATGATCCAATAAATTTTGTTCCACTTCACAATTGTGACCCACTTGTTGTTGATTCTTCACCAAAAATGTAAGCCTGTTTGAAGCCTGAAATGTGGCAAAAGGTTGAAAAGTTCCAGGGTGTCGAATACTTTCGCAAGGCACTGTATATGTATATATACACATATATGTATGTATATGTATGTATATATATATATATATATACACAGACCTGTATATGTATATTTGTGTGTATACTATATATATATATATATCAATCTATATGTATGTATGAATATTTACACACATATTTATATACATATATATATATATATATATATATATATATATACACACGTGTGTATATATATATATATATATATATCGTATTTTTTGCCCCATAAGATGCATTTTATGCATACTCACCACTTCCTGGTCCTTGGCTGTTGGCTGTGCAGTGGCTGCGCACAGCGTGAGGGTGCTCTGTGACCTCACGCAGTGTGCGCCAGTTCACAGCACAGCTGGAGGAAGGATGAAGATAGAGCGTGGGCGGTGAGGAGCGGCGGCGTCCGGGAGCAGGAGAGGTAAGTGTTTTATTTATTTTATCTGGCATTGCATTACTTTTTTGCGGAGCGGAAGTATGGACAGAAACCCCACGGAAGCACTCCATAGAGCTTCCGTGGGCTTCCAATCTGTGCTTCCATTCCGCACCGTATCTTCCGGATTGTGGACCCATTCAAGTGAATGGGTCCGCATCCGTGATACGGTGCACACACGGCTGGTGCCTGTATATTGCGGACCTGCTGTTCGCAGACCACAATACCGGCACAGACAGGCTATAGTAATGTGTATAAGGCCTAAAGCACTGATAAAATGACACCTGAGGTGCTGTTGTTACTATAGTATTACAGTTGTCCAGGGGTGTCATGTGACCTCTCCTCTGAAGATGCTTGCTGTGATGCATACTGTGAATTTTACTTTCACTTCGCAGCTGCTTCACCCACACAGCCTCTCAACAATGGGAGCATGCTATGCTGAACACATTAGAAAAATGATATATACACAGTATATATGTCATGATACAAATTATTGTCTGGGGCACTTTAATTTTTTTATACTTATGGTGGCCAACCCCTTAAAGTAAGAAAAAAACAACCTTTTTTTAAAGAAACACACACACAAACTTTAGTTATGGTAAAATATTCTTTGTCACCACATAGTTTCCAACTGTTCCAAATTTGTTGAGACTGTCCCTGATTATCTTGGGGGAGAGGGAAGTCCGTATAGGATTATATGCAGATGACATGATATTATATCTGTCCTCACCAGATTCCTCACTGACTAATGCTATCAAATTAATAAACAAGTTCGGGGAATTCTCAGGACTGCGAATCAACTGGGAGAAATCTGTATACATGCCCCTAGGTAGAACAGACTGGACAGGACCATCTCACATAGCAAGACTAAAAGTAGTGGACACTTTTAAATATCTAAGGGTCTGCATCACCAAGAAGTACTCACAGGCTCTTAATCTTAATATACATCCCCTACTGGACCATGTCAGGACTAAATTTCAAAATTGGAAATCCTTACCGATATCAGTAGCTGGACGCATTAACCTTGCTAAAATGATCATACTCCCCAAGGTGCTATATATGGTCCAGCATTCTGAAGTATCAATCCTTAAGTCAATATTTAAGGAACTGGACTTCTTAACTAGAACCTTTATTTGGGGTAATTTGCTTGCCAAACTTAGCATGGATACACTGAGACATCCCAAAACAGAGGGTGGTATGGCCCTGCCTGATTATTTTATTACTTAGCAGGCCAATTAAGATTGACCTCCTCCTGGTACACCACAGAGACCCTGCCCACCTCAGAATACTTTCTTCAATCCTACCTGAATTGTCATACGTTGTGGTCGGTCCTGGAGATGCCTCCTAAATTCCAGAAACCATTACTGCCTATACATAAACTGGCACGGACAACATGGAGAGAGGCTAAAGCTATCGCCCACTTTGCAGAGACTATCACAGATATACCTATTTGGGATAATGAATAATTCCCAAATGTGCAGACAATCATGGGAGCTAATCGTTCTCACTCACGGAAGAAACCATCTCAGATTTATTAGAATCACATTTGTATGTTTCACCAGCAATCAATAATAAATTGATTCAGCTATATATTATCCACCAAACATATCTGACTCCAACTAGACTTCATAAAATGGGTAGGGCGTCAACTACAGCCTGTCCACGATGCAGTGAGCTGAGTGCAGATTTTTGGCATATGATCTGGAGTTGTAGTCCCATTGCCTCGTTCTGGAAAATCATAATTGATTTTCTCTCGTCATTGTTGTCTGTTCTAGTTAAACACACATCGGAGGCTTGCCTTCTGGGAATCCTAGACGAGGATAACTGGGATCATTATCAAACTATATTTTTGAAAGAATCACTGTTTATAGCTCGTAAATGTATTGCTCTGAGATGGTAAAACCCCAATACACCGACTATTAGTATGTGGAAACTACAAATTAACCAAATTCTACTATATATTGCATTGGTTTACAAAAATCGTAATAAACCTACCAAATTTGACAAAGTATGGGGCCTCTGGTGCGAGTCACCTCACACTATGTACACAGTCCCAAGATTGAGACATTCCTTATCTTCAGCCCAAAACCTTGCTACCTCGTCAGCATAATGGGGTCTCTCTCAACATGCGGATTTACTCAAATATGCCTTAACTACTGTCTTTTCTTGATAATCAACCTATATATGATCAAGCTGTAACAGTGTAATGCACCGCTTAATGTTATGATAAACCTTTTGGATGTTTATGGCCTTCTTCAATCCTGTACAAATACTGAACAATGGAATGTTATGATATTAATGCCATTTCTTTTGTGCAATAAAGAAGTTTAAAAAAAGTGGAGCTTTGTCAGTACCTCTGGGGGCATTATAACTATTGGGGGCTCAGTCAGTATAACTGTTGGGGCACTAAAGGAGGCATTATACATACTGAGGGCACTACATGAGACATTTTAAAAACTGGTGGCACTACAGGAGATATTATTAGTACTGGGGCACTACCAGAGGCAGTACAACTATTGGGGACACTACTGGGGGATATATAACTACTGTGGACACTATTACTAATGAGGGCGCTTCTAGGAGATGGTTAGGTTCACAGCTCAGCAGACAGTAACACACATGATGGGATTAGATACATAGCAATTTTTCAAAATTCTTATAGCAGTGAATGGAGAGGACACTGTACATGGCTCTGTACATGATCCCAAAGTTTCATTCACTTGAATGTCACCATTACAGAGATCCCCTGTTGTCCCCTACTTGTCCGAAGCTGAGGACTGTGCTGCCATAATGACAGAGCAATGCTGGCTTGAGCCACTTCAGAGTATAAGAGATATATGCAGACAGTATCATATAATCTACGCCTCCCAACTGTCCCTAATCCGGCAGGTCCTTGATCCAACACTCCTTAATTTCACCAGCTGTCCCACGGTCCTGGAACAGCTGAGGTGTGTTAAGATTTTAACTGTATCTGTGTCCTGAACACTAACAGGACATAACTACTGTGTGTTCGTACTAAGGGGACATAACATGTGTGGGAGCACTAAAGGGGGCATAACTACAGTGGTGGGGCACTAAGAACAGGTTCCCTACTAAACGGCGGATACGCGGAGTCACAACACATGTTTACATATACATGCCCCATATATATGGTACACATACATAAATACACCATATATACACATACTGCAAAACTTTTAAAAAGCCTAAGGAGCTAAATTACCAGCGTTGCGAGTTTTTGTAAATCACTGGCCAACACCTCTAACTCCACCCAATGTCTATCTGTACATGTTCCAACCCTGCCTAGTCTCCATTGTTCCCCCCACACACTAGTTATGCCAGATTTGGGATGGTTGGGAGGGATGCATACATAAACAGACTATATAGACACTACACTCACATAATCACATATACAATATACACCATACAGTATGTAAATTACACCTAGGCTACACTTACAGTAGATTTACCTGCTCCATATACATTTTATACACATTTGTAACTAGCACTACAGACATATTTGCATACACATTATATTCAGTGCTATTCAGCATACAGCGCCCCATACCTCTTACATCCAGTGACTTCTCCTCTGATGCAGACATTCTCTTTTCTCATCTTCTCCTTTCAGACCAGGCGCCATGATGATTTTTCACCCATCTCTCGTTTCTGCAGTTTGACGAAAATACATCTTAGGTTCCTACTTTTCCATCATCCTGCCACCTTCAATACTTAAAATGAGCACTAGTACAAAGAATGTCCCTTATAATGTACTCCGCTCCGGGTCCGGCGCTCCTCTTCACTGCCCGCGCTGCACTGTCACCTGTCTGCGTGCAGCGTCAGGTCAGAGTGCGCGCACTATGTCCCGACGCTGTACCAGGTCAGGCTAGTGCAGCGTGGGCAGAAAATGAGCGCTTCCATTGTGGAAGCGCTCATCTCCCTACATTGGGAGATGAGAGCTTCCACAATGGAAGCGCTCATTTCCTGCTGCAGCACCGGATCGGGATTCAGCCGGTAACCCGGTTCTCCGATCTGGCTGTAATTTTAACAACCTGTTCTGGAGAACCGGAGGGAACCGGCTGAATTCCATGCCTGACTAAGAGGACATTCTTCTGTCAGGCACTAAGGGTCATAACTACTATGTTAGGGAATAAGGGGGCAGAGCTATTGTGTGGGGGACTAAAGGGGCATAACTACTGTTTGGGAGCACTAAGAGGGCCTTCTACTGCAAACAGGGCACTAAGGGGACATGTGAAGACAATAATTACTGTGTGGGGCACTAAGAGGACATTCTACTGTCAGGCCATATCTACTCTGTAAGGGAATAAGGGGGCATAACTATTGTGTGGGGGCACTAAAGGGGCATAACTACTCTGTTGGGGTACTTAGAGGCATTCTACTGTGAAGGGGCCACCAAAGAGGCATAACTGCCATTTAGGGGACACAAGGAGGACTAGGTGAGATTGGGCGTGTATAGACAGAAACTAAATGGAGTTAAAAACATGTTGTGTCGCTGCTGTTGCCCCTACTTTTTTCAAAAGTTGGAAGGCAAGGCAAAGTTAGTCTAAAATGAGTTTAAAACGAGTTTACAAGAAAAAAAAAACATAATAAGAAAATCCACAATTTATTAAATTAACAATTTTTAAACCAAAACACTAGTCATAAAAATGTACTCATGAGCGGCAAGCAGGATGGACGTCCTTCTGTGAGCTCCGCGCCACTCGCCGCCAGAATCCCTCTCTAGCGCCGTTTAATCGGCTCCACAAGTTGACTATTCCTGCTATAAGGATTGGGGAAGATGACCTGCACCAACAGCAAGAAGAAATCTGCTAATACCCCTGCTCCTTCGCAGACTTTGCCGGAGATCTTTCGCCTCTCCCGCCATTCCAACATGGCGGACCCTGAAGCGTCTCCCGCCAGCCCAGCATCCTCCACTGAAAGTGGACCCCATACCGATCCACCACCATCCAGCCCAGGTCAGTCGGACCTATTTAATAACATAGCCACCCTGTTCCGAACTGAACTTTCGCAAGCGGTGACGGAGTTTACCCGCCAGATACAAGACCTAGGGGGCAGAGTGGCAGAGCTGGAAATGAGGGCGGATGACATGGCCGACGCCATTGGGGCGGATAGAGATGATATTAATTCACATGCGGCCCAAATAGAGGCACTCGAGCTCAAAATTGAGGACCTTGAAAACCGGTCCCGCAGAGGTAACCTACGCATCCGAGGCCTACCTGAAACCTATACAGACTTAACATCCACCTTGCAGGCCTTGTTTACGGCCTTGCTGCCTCACGCTGCTGTCAGCCAAATCCGCATGGATAGGGTCCACAGGGTCCTGGGGAGGCCCCGCATTCCGGATCTACCAAGAGATGTAGTCCTCAAGTTCCATTATCCGGAAGCAAGGGACCAGGTCTTAATGGCTGCCAGAAACCTACCTGTCCTTCCTGGACTGCCATCGTCGGTCCACCTGTATGCGGACCTGGCTCCCTCTACACTTCGGAGACGCAGAGAAATGAGGCCCATTACTTCAGCCTTACAGAAAGCGCAAGTACGATATCGATGGGGCTTCCCCTTTGCGCTATCTTTTCAGCTGAACTCCCGTACTCACACTGTACGGTCACCTTCGGAAGGTAGTGATGTATTGCGCAAGGCTGGCATACCCTTGGACTTACCAGTGGTTCCAGAAGCACCACCGAAACCACAAAGACCAGCGAGAGTCTGGATCAGAGTACCGACGGCTACTCCAGCATCATCGCCTCGTGGTCATGACACTTAAATCGCTGTCTCTTCTCCCTGACATTTTTCTTGGCCTTACCAATTATGTGGACTAGGGGCCATGCATCTGACCTCTCTCACGCAAGTACCCCCCCCTCCTCCAATCACTTTTCTTTGGGACTTGGTCACTGTTAAGCAGGGATCCGGCGAAGTGGACTTTCATGTTGCTCCCTTCTCTACAGCCTCTTAAGAGGAGCCTGGAGTACATAGATACTCATGTGGTTTCCCTCTTTGGCTTCAGTTTACTGTTTAGCCTATATTGGCTTGTTGTGATGTTTCCATTGTTTTATTATGTTCCCTTGTCTGCCCTTACCCTTCTCCTCCCCTCACTAATTTTATTTTCATTTAAGGAATTGCAGCATTTGAACCTATTGAACTTGATGGTCTGGCGTCACTTTGAGGTCGGTGGAGGTCTGCTGGGGTCAATGACGGCAGCTGGATGTGGGTGCAGTATACAAGCGCTTCCTCCCCTCTTTCACCATGTGTAGACTCATGACTCACAATGTGAGGGGATTTAACTCGCCTCACAAACGTAAAACTGCTTTTGCGGCCTACCTTAAACACACTCCTGATGTTATTTGCCTGCAGGAGACTCATTTTACCCCGTCCTCCCACCCTAAATTCCTCCATTCACAATTTACTAGATACTTTTCCTCTACTTACTGCACAAAGAGCAGAGGAGTGGTTACACTACTCCGGAACTCCTTTCCGTTCTCACCCACCCAGACCTTCACCGACCCTGAGGGCCGATTTGTAATTATACTGGGTACCTTTAGAGATGAGGTTTTGTGTATTGCAAATGTGTATGCCCCGACGGAGGACCCAATATCATTTCTATGTGAGATACAGCGAATACTTGAATCTCTTACTTACCACAAGCTGCTATGGTGTGGCGACTTTAATCTGGTTATTAACCCTCACCTAGATCGCTCATCTCCCCCAACTCAGCCTCGCCCTGCTTCCCAAACCGTCAGAATAGATGGAGTCCTTCAATCTCTTGCTATAGCAGATGTCTGGAGGGAACATAATGGTCCCCAGAGAGGCTATACCTACTATTCCCCGGCCCATAATATCTATACACGAATTGACATGATATTGACTTCCGCCAACTGCCTACCGTATCTACTATATTGCCGTCATGTTGTTTCTTCCTGGTCGGATCATGATGTGGTCCTGGCGGACTTCAATTTCATACCGAGGGGCCACGTTCCCTTCTCGTGGAGACTGAATGAGTCTCTCCTGACCCGACCAGCAATTGTAGAGCGACTCAGAACCGATTTGCAAACATTCTTTACTACCAATGCCATAGCTGACTCTGACCCAATGTGGGTATGGCTCACCCACAAGGCATATATTAGGGGCAAGATCATAGGAGAGGCTTCCCGGATCAAAAAAGAGCGTACAGCAACGCAGGCAGCTTTGGAGACAAAGTTGGCTAAGCTGGTCCTGGCCCATCAAAGAACTCCATCGCTCTATCTCTTGAAGGCGGTCAAAGATACCAGGTTGCAGTTAAATATGCTTCTCTCCCACCAAACAGAAAAGGCGCTTCGTTGGACTGCCTCTTACTACTATAAACTTGCCAACAAACCCGATAAGGTATTAGCACGCCAGCTTAAGGCTCGACAGCTAATTAATCAGGTCTTCCGCATTCAGACTCGAATGGGGAGACTAACAACTAACCCGGACCAAATTTATGATGCCTTTCAAACATACTACCAAAAGCTGTATTTGTCACGACAGGGAAACAAGGGATAGTGTGCCCTGTCTGAACCCCACCTCTTTCCCTGCCTACTTACAGTAGATGCCCTAGGCGACAAAACCGTAACTTGGAGACGGTCCCTATGCTGAGTACGTGCACAGGGTAGGGAAGGGAACACAGGGAAAGACGAACACAGACAGAAACAAACACAATAGCAGAATCGTCAGCAAGCCAAGTCAAGAACAGGAGGTCACGTCAAATACCGAGGGGAATCACAAAAGCGTAGTCTAAGTCCAAAGCCAAAATCCAATATACCAATAATCCAAAAGCAAGGTCCAACACACAGCACTGATCTCAGAAGACTAATCACAGGCATCTGAGTGAGGCAGTTGCCATCTTTAAATAGCCCGCCCAGGATCATGTGATGTGGCCAGCATCACATGACCTGAGGCGGAGCAAGCTGTCCAAATAATATGTAAAGTAGCCATGTGGTGTGATCAGCACCACATGGCTAGACCCAAACAGAGAATTAACTCATGAAGTGCTGGCTGACAAGACCAGCACTTCAATTCCCTATAGCTCGTCTCTAGGGGGGCGGAGAGGTCCGGCGACGTCGTGCAGAGGGAGCGCGACGCCGACCTCGCGTGACAGTACCCCCCCTTCACGAGGGGCCACCGGACCCTTACCAGCGGGAGCAGGCTTATCGGGATGCTGCAGATGGAACTTTCGGATGAGCGAGTCTGCATGCATCCTGGTCAACGGTACCCAAGACCTGTCCTCAGGACCGAACCCCTTCCAATGTACGAGGTACTGGAAGGAATTCCGGACCCTTCTCACATCCACAATTCTGGCAATCTCATGCTCCATTTGTCCTGCTACCTCAACCGGAGGCGGAGACTGTTCCTCAGGACCAACGGGAGCAACATAACGTTTGAACAAAGACACATGAAAAACATTATGAACACGAAGGGAGTCGGGTAAACATAACCTAAAAGAAACCGGATTGATCACCTTGGTGATCCTGTAAGGACCAATGAAGCGAGGTGCAAACTTATAGGATGGTACCCTCATGTTGAGATTTTTAGTCGATAACCATACCTTATCCCCAACCTTAAAATTCACACCCTTAGAACGTTTTCTATCAGCCTTAGCTTTTTGAACTCCTTGGGCCTTTTCCAGGTTCGACTGAACCTGTGCCCAAACTGTGCACAGTTCTTGAGAAAAATCATTGACCTCTGGGACAACCGACGCAGATGGGGAAAAGGAGCTAAAGCGTGGATGAAAACCCATATTGCAGAAAAACGGCAACATCCCAGAGGATGAATTAACACAATTATTAATTGCAAATTCAGCCAGAGACAGGAATCTGGCCCACACATGTTGGTTATCAGAAACATAACATCTGAGATATTGCTCAACGGATTGGTTAAGACGTTCAGTCTGACCATTGGTCTCCGGATGAAAGGCTGATGAAAAGGACAAAGAGATACCAATCTTATTACAAAACGCCCTCCAGAACCTAGACACAAACTGTACTCCCTATCAGAAACGATATTCTCAG
>ONZH01006966.1:0-12626 GCA_900303285.1 Rhinella marina | reverse complement strand
CCCAGAAGATGAGAAGGTAGCCCTGCTTGCAGTATCCCTTGAGTATGGCACAGTCAGATGCCATATCTCAGACAGTCCGAGACCTTGTGAAAAAAGGGGGGTTATCAAGGAGATTGTATCCCCTTCTAACACTCTTTAGTAAAGTAGGAAAGTGAGAAGGGCAAAACCCACCCAATTCCGGATGGTACATGACCTACGTGCTGTCAATGAAGCACAATTTTTAACACCCCTTTGCACAGAAACGTGAATGCACTGAGGACATTTTTGGGCCTTGTTTCCTATTTATGATTGTCCTCTAGCTCCTTCCACTTTACAGATGAGGCGGTAGATGCCTTTTATGTTCAAAAGCTGATAATTTGGTGCTTCCCCGCACTGGGTCTATCAGATTATTACATTTAGATTGTATTGTACAGAAGTGAATGGCCATGCCTCAGCTGTCCTCATCTAACTGCATGGCCAGCAACAACGTCCAGTGGCATATTACTCAGCCCAACTTGACCCCGTGGCCAGAGGTGCCCCTTTCTGTATCAGAGCTGTAGCAGTTGTATAAGTCATGCTTTATAAAAGCTTTGAGAGTTCTGAACCACAAAGTGACAGTGCCTGCTCCTCATGATATTACATCTATCCTCACACAAGTATAACAAAAAAAAATAAAATAAAAATGCAGTGTTCCATTTTGTTGCCTGACCATGTTACTGTCCAAAGGTGTAATACTTTGAATCCAGCTACCCTGTTGCCTCTGGATCTAGGGGGGAGGGAAGAGGTAGGGCACCTCATGACTGTTTGCAGATGATGCCACAAGAGAGTGGGATTTTGACCATGTGGTAAGTCAACCATTAGATAATTCAGATCATGTGCTCTTTGTGGATGGATAGAGGTATGGCCAGGATGGCAGGTGCTACACAGGTTGGGCAGTGGTGACTAAACATGACACTCTAAAAAGTAGAGTCCTTACCACCACACATGTCTGCCCAAGAAGAGAAGCCAGAGACTCTGGAGATGGCTTGCAGGTATGCTGAGGGTAAAAACAGCCAACATTTACACTGATTCCAGGTATGCCTTTGAGCCCATGACTATGGGCCCATTTGGAAAGCCAGAGACTTCCTGACCGCTTCAGGTAAACCAATCAAAAAGGGGGAAGCGGTGAGGTCTCTGATGGAAGCCCTCATGTTGCCAAATGTCCTCATTTGCAAATACATCAAGCCTGCCTTAGTGGCCACAGCTCAATTCCCTGAAATAAACCCTCCTGTCTCCCTGAGAGTTCTTAAGACCTTACAGAACTAGGCGGGGAAGGAGGAAAGGGACCAGTGGGTGTCAAAAGGGGGGACTGCAAAGGAGGAAGGCCTAACACAGTTCCAAGGAAAACTCTGCCTTCTTCAGGTCCCTCTAACCCACAATGGCACAGACAACCCATGGAGTGACGCACCAGTCAAAATTGCTGTGTGATTTAGTACATAGCGTATGGTACGCCCCAGGGTTCATCACTGTAGCAGCCAGATATACTACGGTAACCTCAAAAACACACACCTTGTCCCTTGTATCTGTTTCAACGCTTGCAGACTACATTCATCTACCCAAGGTGGGTGTGTATAAGTATGTATTGGTGTGTGATTACTTGTTTTCAGGATGTCCAGAAGCATACCCGGTAGCTAAGGTCACAGCCTAGACCACAGCAAAGAAGATTATGGCCGAAGCGCCCCATCACTCTCCTTCTTGGTCAAATAGCCCTTACACAGCCTGGAGGTGTGTTTGGGGCCATTGTCCTGTTGATAAATAAATGAGGGTCCAACTAAACGCAAACTGGATGGAATAGCATGCTGCTGCAAGATGCTGTGGTAGCCATGCTGGTTCAGTATGCCTTCAATTTTGAATA
This sequence comes from Rhinella marina, assembly GCA_900303285.1. Lineage (NCBI taxonomy): Eukaryota > Metazoa > Chordata > Amphibia > Anura > Bufonidae > Rhinella > Rhinella marina. The sequence continues at coordinate 10,753 of ONZH01006966.1, read as the reverse complement.
AATCCCCAACAGTGTCACCAGCAAAGCACCCCCACACCATCACACCTCCTCCTCCATGCTCCAGGCATGTAGAGTCCATCCGTTCACCTTTTCTGCGTCGCACAAAGACACGGTGGTTGGAACCAAAGATCTCAAATTTGGACTCATCAGACCAAAGCACAGATTTCCACTGGTCTAATGTCCATTCCTTCTGTTCTTTAGCCCAAACAAGTCTCTTCTGCTTGTTGCCTGTCCTTAGCAGTGGTTTCCTAGCAGCTATTTTACCATGAAGGCCTGCTGAACAGTTGTTGTAGAGATGTGTCTGCTGCTAGAACTCTGTGTGGCATTGACCTGGTCCCTAATCTGAGCTGCTGTTAACCTGCGATTTCTGAGGCTGGTGACTCGGATGAATTTATCCTCCGCAGCAGAGGTGACTCTTGGTCTTCCTTTCCTGGGGCGGTCCTCATGTGATCCAGTTTCTTTGTAGCGCTTGATGGTTTTTGCGACTGCACTTGGGGACACTTTCAAAGTTTTCCCAATTTTTCGGACTGACTGACCTTCATTTCTTAAGTAATGATGGCCACTCGTTTTTCTTTACTTAGCTGCTTTTTTCTTGCCATAATACAAATTCTAACAGTCTATTCAGTAGGACTATCAGCTGTGTATCCACCTGACTTATTAGCCATATTTTTTAGTTGTTTGACACTTCTTTGTTAAGCATATAATTCCACATGTGTTAATTCATAGTTTTCATGCCTTCAGTGTGAATCTACAATTATCCTAGTCATGAAAATACAGAAAACTCTTTGAATAAGAAGGTGTGTCCAAACTTTTGGTCTGTACTGTGTGTATATATATATATATATATATATATATATACTGTATGTTCTTTGTGTGTGTGTATATATATATATATATATATATATATATATATACTGTATGTATGTTTGTGTCTATATATATATATATACTGTATGTATGTTTGTGTGTGTGTGTATATATATACTGTATGTATGTTCTGTGTGTGTATATATATATATATATATATATATATATATATATATATATATATTACACTCATCGGTAAACCGGTTTCCTGGAAGTCTCCATGACAGCACAACCTGAGATCATCTTCCTCTGATAGGAGGGTTAAAAACCCCACCCCTTTCCCCTAGCACCAGTGTAATATAACAGGAACCCGGAGGGATAGAAAAAAAGCAATTTAAACAAAGAGAATAGGGTGGGAGGTTCGTGCTGTCATGGAGACTTCCAGGAAACCGGATTACCGGTGAGCGTAATACTCATTTCCCCAGTCGTCTCCATGACAGCACAACCTGAGAACTAACAAAGTGATAAATTTAGGGGGGGGACAACTGCCCCGAGGACTTTGCGACCATACACCATGTCCTCATTTGCAAATACATCAAGCCTATAATGCTTGGTAAATGTGTGGGCTCTCTTCCAAGTAGCTGTCCTACAAATCTGTTCCAGGGAGGCAGAGGCTCTCTCAGCCCAGGAAGCGGAGACAGCCCTGACAGAATGGGCTTTAAGAAAGGGAGGTGGCTTCTTACCTGAGGCCCTGTAAGACTCCGTAATCGCGCTTCTAATCCAGAGAGATATAGAGCTCTTAGCTGCCTTTTTACCTTTATTTGGGACAAAAAACTGAACAAATAAATTCTCATCTGACCTCCAATCCTTGGTGACCTCTAAATAACGAAGGACGGCCCTTCTAACATCTAAATTATGAAATCTAGATTCCTGTTCATTTTTAGGATTGGCACAAAAAGAAAGGAACACTATATCTTGTGAGCTATGGAACGTAGATACTACCTTTGGTAAAAAAAAAGAAGGATTTAACTTAAAAACTAATTTATCATCGAACACCGTCAAAAAGGGTTCACGAATAGTTAGGGCTTGTAGTTCACAAACCCTCCTAGCTGAGGAAATTGCAAATAGAAAGATTGTTTTAATGGTTAGCAATTTCAAGGACAAAGCTTCAAGTGATTCAAAAGGGGCAGATGGTAAGCCCTGAAGAACTGTGTTAAGGTTCCAAGGGGCCACCATATTTTTAACTCTAGGACGTAACCTGTCTGCCGCTTTTAGAAATCTAGCAACCCAAGGCACCTCATACAGACTGGTGTTATAAAGGGCACCCAGGGCCGAAACCTGCACTTTCAAGGTATTTGGGGATAGCCCCATATCTAGCCCATCCTGGAGGAATTCTAGGACAAGAGGAATATTTGGAGTGGTCTGATTGAATCTATTTCCTGCCCACAAAGCGAACTTTTTCCAGACCTTAAGGTAGGCCTTTGAGGTGTTAGACTTCCTGCTTAGTACCAAGGTAGTCACAACCCTAAGAGATAAACCTAATCCTAAGAGGATCGATTTTTCAGTATCCAGCCAGACAGCTTGAGAAGCCTGGGGTTGTTGTGGTTGATTGGCCCTTGGGACAGCAGATCCGCTGACGGGGGAAACAAGATTGGATCCTCCTGGCTGATCGATTTCAGGAGTCTGAACCAGCCCCTCCTGGGCCAGAATGGGACCACAATAATTAGGGTGCACTCCTCTGAATTTCTGAAGCACTCTCGGTATTAACGGGATTGGAGGAAAGGCATAGACAAGTTGGAAGTCCATGTCTGCGTAAAGGCATCCACTGCCACACAAGGATCTCTCGGGTTTAGAGAAAAATAGTGGAGGACCTTGTGATTTCTTCTGTTTGCAAACAAGTCGAGAGCTGGATTCCCCCAACGATGCTGAATCATCTGGAAGGCAGAAAGAGACAGGGACCATTCGCCGGTGTCTATGGCGTGACGACTTAGGAAGTCCGCTTGTAGATTTAAAGACCCCTTTAGGTGGACTGCTGAGAGCGATAGTATGTTTTTCTCTGCCCAGGCGAAGATCTGGTTTGCTAGACCCTGAAGGTGACGGTGCCTTGTTCCCCCCTGATGCTGAATATATGCTACTGCCGTGGAGTTGTCCGAGTGGACTAACACGTGACGCCCCCTTATGAAGATCTGTGTTGCTTTGAGGCCTTTCCAAATGGCCCAGAGTTCTCTGCAGTTTGAAGACATCCGTTGCTGGGCTAGGGACCAAGACCCCTGGAAGGACCCCGTCACCGCATGGGCGCCCCAGCCCCAAGAGCTGGTGTCCGTTGTTAGAGAGAAGATGTTCTCCTGGTTCCAATAGACCCCTGTTTGCAGATTTTGATCTTTGAGCCACCAGCGCAGAGATCTCCTGACTTCCCTGGTGAGACAGATCCTGTGGTCTAGAGTGGACTGGGATTTGTTCCACACTTGGAGAACCAAATTCTGGAGAGGTCTCATGTGATGCTGAGCCCATACTAACCCAGGAATGGAGGAGGAGAAGAACCCCAGGACCTTCATGGTGTCCCTGATTGAGGGAACTGACTTTTTCAAGAGCTGTTGAACCTGGAGTTTTAGGTTTTGAATTTTTGATGGAGGTAGGAAGGACTTCTGAAGGTTGGAGTCTAGGATGATTCCTAGAAAGGTTCTTCGGCTGTCCGGGAGTACATTGGACTTTTCCCAGTTGACAATCCAACCCAGGGACTGAAGACGTTCTTGTACGGTCTGCAAATGAGAGTGAAGACAGGCCGTGTTTTTCCCCAGGATCAGCAAATCGTCCAGGTATGGGACTATTGGAATGCCCTCCTGGCTTAGGGATGCCACTACCTCTGCCATCACCTTGGAGAAAATTCGTGGGGCGAAAGATATCCTGAACGGGAGACAATAGAATTGAAAGTGACCGATTCTCCCTTCCTGGTATACTGCAAACCTGAGGTATTTCCGGGATGATGGATGAATGGGAATTTGGAAATAGGCGTCTTTGAGGTCCACAGTCGCCATCATTACACCCCTGTCTATCAGCTTTACTGCAGATCTGACACTTTCCATTTTGAATCTGCGGTAAACTACGTATTTGTTTAGTGGTTTCAGATTTATCATACGGAATTTGCCATTGGGTTTGGCACTAGGAATAAGGGAGAGTAATGACCTGTTCCCGAATTCTGAAGCTGGAACGTTTTCCATCACCCCCAGGCATAATAACTCTCTTATGCCTTCGGTTAGAAAAGGCATCTGATTTGGTGGAAGTTGAGTCAAGGTAAATCTTTGAGGGGGAAGGGAGAGAAACTCTATAGAATAACCTTCTTTTATCACCCTGAATACGAATTGGTCTTTGATGACCTGTTCCCAGACTGTGAAAAAAGAAGCCAGTCTTCCCCCGACGGGTATGGCGTCATTGCTTTGAGGAGGAGGCAGTGGAAGAGACCTCCCTGTTAGGATTGACAATTAAATTTCTTTCCCTACCTCTTTTAGTATGGGACCACCTCCCTGACTTTCCTCTATCTGATCTAGATTCCTGAGGCTGCTGTTTACCCCGAAAAAACTGCCTTCTACTGTGGGAGCTGTCCTCAGGGAACCCTTTCTTACGGTCAGTAGTGTTCTCAAGAATCTAAATCAGGCCCAAACACATACTGCCCATGAAAAGGGAGGGAAATTAATTTATTTTTTGAGGTAATATCCCCCGCCCAGGCCTTTAACCAGAGGACCCTCCTAATGGAATTGGACAGGACCTCAGTACAGGCTGCAAGCCTCACAGATTCAGCCGAAGAGTCGGCCAAGAAGCTGGTAGCCATCTTTAGTAGAGGTAGGCTTTAGAAAATTTGATCCCTTGGGGTCTTGTTAGTCAGATGGATCTCTAGCTGATCTAACCATACTTTAAAGTGTGTGGGCTACACAAGTAGCGGCCACCCCAGGCTTTAAAAGCGCCGCTGTAGCTTCCCACGTTTTTTTTAAGAAGGCTTTCCGCCTTTCTGTCCATGGGGTCCTTTAATTGGGCTGCATCTTCAAAGGGGAGCGCTGTACTTTTGGCCACTTTGGCCACTGGAGCATCCACCCTTGGGATTGTCTCCCAGTCGGCGCAGTCCTTTTCATCAAAGGGGTAGTGTCTTTTGAGGCCACGAGGAATAAAGGATCCCTTTTCAGGTTTTCCCATTCAGACCTGATTAACTTCTGAATATTATCTGGGACCGGGAAGACAGATTTTTGCCTTTCCCCAGACCTCCAAAGATTTCCTCCTGGACGGACCTTGGTCTCTTGGGGATCTCCATTCTAATGGTGGCTCTAATGGCCTTAATTAATTCTTCTATGTCCTCTGGATTAAAGAGGAACCTTCTGTATTCATTTTCTTCCTCCGAATCCTGTGCAAAACCTAGGGCGTCAGGATTCGATAAATCCAGATTAGCAGAATCGGAATCACTTCCCCCAGAAACAAGATCTCTAGTAGAACCCGACCTATGGGGAAGGGGTCTCGGAGGGGGAGATACGTCCCGAGCAGCTAGGGCAGAACGGACCTCATCTCTGACCATACACTTAATCTCATCCAGGAGGCTGGTAGATTCTGCTTTAACTACTGACTCCGTGCATTCCTTACAGAGGGGATTAGCCCCCGAGGAGGGAAGGCGCTTGCCACATACACCACACTTCCTCACTTTTGTCTTAGTGGAGGAAGAAGACTTCTTTTCTCCCTGAAAATTTAAGGGAGAGAAGGGTCACCACACCAGGCAATATACAAAAAACATGTGGTGCCTGGAAAGACTACTCACGGGACCCTGTGTCGTGGGGGGCTCCAATCCAGACCGGAGTGGAGGGGACACTCATTTTCAACAGTTCCCGACCACCAACAGCCTTGCCAGAAGAGGGAACGCCGAGCGCATGTTTCGGTGGGCGCCGCCATCTTTAAAGGCTTTGCGCATGCGCCGTCGCGCTGGCATGACGTCATGACGCAAACTCCGCCTCCATGCGTCTGACGTCATCCTTCCTGCGGCCGGAGGGAAGCGCGTCCTAGCGTCGCTCCGGCCGCCATGTTCCACACCGCATCAGGCCCATCTGGACTGCCGCTGGAGGGAGCTTCACCGGGGTCACTACCAACAGTGACCCGGGCACCAGCCACAAAAAGAGGAGGGAGAGCCCAACCAGGGATCCGACCACGGCTGCAGGAATGGTTAGTAGAAGAAAAAGAACCGGGATGTCGTCTCCCAGCACCTCTCTGATCTTCCTTCCCGACAGGACAGGAAAATACACTGGAGCTAGGGGGGAAGGGGTGGGGTTTTTAACACTCTCTGTATTTTCCTGTCCTATCAGAGGAAGACAATCTCAGGTTGTGCTGTCATATAGACGACTGGGGAAATATATATATTATATAACAGTGTATGTATATATATATATATTTATATAAAGCTGAGTGTATGTGTGTGTGTGTGTGTGTGTGTGTGTGTGTGTGTGTGTGTATGTGCGCTAAAGGAATCCGCACCGCTGCAGCTACAATCACAAAATTTGGCACACATGTATATCCGGGAAGGTTTTAGAACAGTTTTCAGCTCTCCAGGACGTACCGTTCCTGAGATATTCCCAAAAAAAGCATTAGCCAATAGTAGCCTGGTCACATGACCCTTATCAGCCAATAGAAGCTCACAGGCAGATTCCACACACCAGGTTTCTGTGACAACCTAGCCAGTTCACTGCTGTAGGTCTGCATTAAAGAGGCAGAGCACTGTGGATGACAATGGTAAAGAGATATTCCAGTTACCATAACTATAACTTATGTTTTAGACTAACTCATCATCAATCATTACCTCATATAATGTAAATTTCACATATTTACCGTTCAGTAGTAATAAAAGAAGTTTTTTTCCACTGCTACCCACCTTCCTCCTAAATTACTATGGCATCTACCTGTAATTCAGGCCACCGTCAAAAGAAGGACTTAAAAGAACCACCCCCAGATCCCACTAAGTCATGCCCCTGACTCAGTCAGGCCACGCCCCTTCCATGCCCCATTTGACCGGGATTAAAAATATAGGTAAAAATCACCTTCTGTCAGCTGCAGGGGTGGGGGGAGGGTGACTTTCTCCCTGCAGCTCATTGCTCAGACTGCACAGTGCTGCTGCTGAGAGTGAGCTGTTCAAAAGGACATCCCTGTGTCCATCCAGGCCCTGCGCATGACAGAGGACAGGGAGTCTGAAAGCCAGACTGTCCAGCCTAAAACAAGACCTCTGGCCACCCTAGGGGCATGCTGATGTTAGGGTGGCCAGATGTCCAGCTTTAGGCTGGACAGTCCAGTTTTCTGGCTACCTGTTCTCCGTCCGACGCAGTGCCTGGACAGACACAGGGATGTCCACCCTTTCAGTAGCTCACACTCAGACAGCTTCTCCTCCGTGTCTTCACGGAGCCAGGGGGCGTGGCTTCATGTTTAGTGGTGTGTCTTCATGGGAACTGGGGGTGCGGTTTCACGTTTGGGGGAATGGCCGGTGAGGTCTGGCTTTCTGGCTGTGAAGACAGTGGCCACTCTAGCTGCTGTGGAGGTCACAGTTAAAGGGGCGGGCTGCTGTAGAGGTCACTGTTAAAGGGGCGGGCTGCTGTAAAGGTCACTGTTAAAAAGGCGGGCTGCTGTAGAGGTCACTGTTAAAGGGGCGAGCAGCTGTAGAGGTCACTGTTAAAGGGGCGGGCAGCTGTAGAGGTCACTGTTAAAGGGGCGGGCCGCTTTAGAGGTCACTGTTAAAGGGGCGGGCTGCTGTAGAGGTCACTCTCGATATCTTTTAACGACACACACACACACAAACAGTAAATGAAATAAATTAAATATACCCAGGCAAAGCCGGGTCCTTCAGCTAATATATATATATATATATATATATATATATATATATATATATATATATATTCTCTATTATAAGTGAACAAGGAGACAGAAGTGCAAAAAAAAATTGAGAAAAAAGGCAAGAAGGAGGCGGAAGTGCTCAGTTGTCTTGTCTCTCCTCGCTAGCAGAGGAATGGGTAAGGCCTCATGCACATGACCGTATCTGTTTTGTGGTCTGCAAAACACAGATCTTGGCGATGAGCATGCCATCTTTTTTTTTTCCAGTCTAGAGAAAAGAACATGCTCTATTTTTGTGTGAGGCCACGGAAAGAAAGTACGGATGCGGACAGCAGCCATAGATACTGTCATGTGCATGAGACTTTAGGGTCCATTCACACGACCACAAAATGGATCCGCATTTGTTCCGCAATTTTTCAGAATGGGTGAGTACCTATTTATTTTCAATAAAAAAAAAAAAACATGTCTTATCCTTGTCCAAAGACACGGGCAGGAAAAGGCATTTCTATTATAGTGCTGGCCATGTGAGGTCTGCAAAATGTGGAATGCACATGGCTGGCGTCCATGTTTTGTGGATCCGCAATTTGTGGACTGCAGACATGTGAATGGACCCTTAACCCTTTCACTCCCGGATGTTTTTTCGGTTATGCATTTTCGTTTTGCGCTCCCTGCCTTCAAACAGCCATAACTGTTTTATTTTTCTGTTCACATAGCTGTATGAGGGCTTGTTTTTTGCGGGCTAAGTTGTACTTTCCAACACCACCATTTAATATTTGATATCTATGTAATATGTATAGTTTTTCCTGCGTTTTGATAGTGATAAAATAATTAGAAAGTTGCCCTTTTTTTTTTCCTTGTCATATCGTGACCCCCTATAACTTTTTGGTATTTATGTGTACGGAGCTGTATGGGGGCTCATTTTTTGCGGGGCGATCTGAAGTTTTTAATGATACCATTCTGGGGTGTGTATGACTTTTTGATCACTTTTTATTTAATTTTTTTTTAGAAAAAAAAAGCGACAAAAAACGGCAAATCGCCGTTTGGGCGCTTTTTTCCGCCACACAATTCGCCGTATTGGAATTTTTTTTTTATTTTAAAAGTACAGGCGTTTTCGGTCACGGTGATACCCATGATGTCTATATTTATTGTTATTTAGGTATTTATTTTTTAATTATACGGAAAGGGGGGTGATTTGAACTTTTATATCTTTTTTATTTTTTATATATTTAACTTTTTTTTTATTTATTTTTTTTTTACTATTTTAAAGTTCAAATATGAGCTAATATATTGTGGCTTTTTTTTTCTTTATGAGCAAACAGGGATTTACTAGACTGAGATAAATCCAAGAATTGCTAATTTCCTATCCTGGCCTGCCATTTAGTGGCCAGAATAAGAATTGCACTTTGAAAACTGTAATCCTCACCAGCGAGGATTACAGTTTTCATATGGTGTACAGACACCCCGATTGGCCACTCGGGGCGTCTGTACACCACCCGAAAGAGAACGCTTCTGGGTTCAGACGCAACTAGATGCCGTGATCACGTGTGATCACGGCATCTAAAGTCACAGGAAGACGCCGCCGATAGGGTAAGTAGCGGCAAGTCTCTGCTTTTAGAAACAGCAGAGACTTGCCGGCCATGACGCCCGCCGCACTTGCTAGCGGGCGCCATGTGCCTGCATCGCCCCAGCGCCATACATGTGATCCAGAAAAGAAAAGTCTGTGATCCAGTCTTTCGTTAGTAAGGAGGGACAGTAAAAGTATTTCTGCCTTCTTGTTTAAGTGGGGTCTCATTCTCCCGATTTCCACCAATCTAAATTAGCAGGTCACTATGATATGTAGAAAATGTTTGTAAAGGAGAGTCACACTGTATATGTTTGTTTGTCCAACCTGCTTCTTGTTTTTTCACTTAAAAGGTTTACCTGGGAATTTGATATGGATGGTCTATCCTCAGCATAGGTCATCAATATCAGATCAGTGGGGATCCATCCCCTGACACCCCTACTGATTAGCTGTTTGAAGAGGCCGCTGTGCTCACCAGAGGTCCGGTGAGCACTGCGGTCTCTTTATAGCTTACCAAGCAGAGCACCGTAACACTAGACAACAGCTGTGCGTGGTATTGCAGCTCATCTCCTTTCACTTGAATGGGACTGAACTGCAACTAGGCCTTGTGACTGATATACAGTGTCATAACTGGCCTCCCAACAGTTGATTGGCAGGGGTCCTGGAAGATGGACGCCAGACGATCTGATATTGATAACCTATCCTAAAGATAGGCCGTCAATACTGAGTCCCCAGATAACACTTGTTCTTCTAAGCTCCTGTGTAGGACTAGTATCTACACTTTATAGTCACTGTATGGTGGTTATATTGGTCTTTGTGTAGTGCTTTTTATTCAGTAAGACTACGGTAATATTATTCAGTTACTTAGGCTATGTGTGACTGTGTTGTTTATGCAATATTTCATTTAGGGCCCCACTTAAAATTTTGTCCAGGGCCGGTTTTAGACAAAGTGTGGCCCTGGGCAAAATTTTAAGTGGGGCCCTAAATGAAATACAGCAGACAGTCCTCACATGTGCTGCAGGGTGGAAGGGAGGTGGACACAGTGAGTTTACAGTCTGTCATTAGTGTGTCTGTGTGTGTGTGTGTGTGTGTGTGTGTGTGTGTGTATATATGTGTAACGTGTATATATGTGTAACATATATATATATAGATATATATATATATAGATATACACTCACCGGCCACTTTATTAGGTACACCTGTCCAACTGCTTATTAACACTTAATTTCTAATCAGCCAATCACATGGCGGCAACTCAATGCATTTAGGCATGTAGACATGGTCAAGACAATCTCCTGCAGTTCAAACCGAGCATCAGTATGGGGAAGAAAGGTGATTTGAGTGCCTTTGAACGTGGCATGGTTGTTGGTGCCAGAAGGGCTGGTCTGAGTATTTCAGAAACTGCTGATCTACTGGGATTTTCACGCACAACCATCTCTAGGGTTTACAGAGAATGGTCCGAAAAAAAAAAAACATCCAGTGAACGGCAGTTCTGTGGGCGGAAATGCCTTGTTGATGCCAGAGGTCAGAGGAGAATGG
>ONZH01006965.1:0-58542 GCA_900303285.1 Rhinella marina | reverse complement strand
GAAGCCTTGTGACATGAGGGGGAGAGGGAGAAGAGTTCTATTGTAAAAAAAAAAAACAGTGAGTCCACTGGAAGGATCCTTAAAGGGTTTGTGTCATTATGGACAATGGGGAGTATCGCTAGGATATGGCCCCATTGTCTTATAGGTGCGGATTCCACCGCCTGGACCCACACCTTTGTCGAGAACGGAGCCCTAAAGTGAAACAGGGCGCACTGTGCATGCACTGCCGCCATGCATTCATTTTCTATGGGTCTGGCGAAAATAGTCGAGCGCTGGCTTAGCTATTTCCATCAGCCGCATGAAAATGAATGGGAGCGGGGGCCGCACATGCGCGCTACGTCCCCATTCACTTCTATGGGGAGCTGGCTTAGCGGTGCGGGTCCTAACGAGTGAGCATACCCAGTGGTACATGATGCTCTCAGTGTGTACTTATGTACCTGGTCAGTATACCACAGGCATCCTCCTGTATCACTGTCTTCAGGAATACTATAAATACTAGGGTGGGGCATGGGAGCCCATGGTACCGTGCAGCCACAGAGGCCACTATATGAGGCGGTGTATAAATGGCGTAGGTACACTGGCGTCCTCAAGGACGGAAAAGACCTGTGGCCTGCACCGGAGACAGCGCGGGAACAGGACTTTTATGTTTTCGTATGTCCTTGGCCATTTGGGGAGCATACTACTGGGGGCACTATAGGGGTCATTACAAGGGGAAGTTCAGGCAGCATGCTGAAGGTAGGGCCGGATTGTCGCCAATATCTCATGTCCATAATTAGAGACAACTGGAGGACAGAAGATGGCAGCTATTGACAGCCACCACAGAGGGATGCGCTGCACTATGGTATTTGGTCCAGTGAGGCGGTATTATGTGTTATTCCCTTCTGTAATATGGTCCGCTGACCTCGCCTACTTGTGTTGCCCCACCTTCTGTCAATTTGGACCTGTCCTCCCTCCTTTGAATGATTGGGTATAATCCGCCTTCTAGGGTATAATCAATGCCTTTTTTTTTTAGTGCCACCAACCCCACTGTCTGAATACTCTCTAAGAAGCCGCTCTCTATTTTGTCTGCGTAGTGCAGGGCTACATCTGCCATTTGGCCTGAATGTCATATTTTCCAGGTATTTACACCAGAAAACTGGGGTAATTATTAATAAATATACTCCGTTGTGTAACACATGCAGATTCTGCTGTGGATTTGGTGCTGATTTGCAGAAAAATCTGAACTCGTCCTAACATGTCACTGTAAATCTGTGTAACAAGTTATTGTGCACTTCTCTGAATATGAAGAGATGAAAAGATAAGACCAGATCCTGGAGATTGTCTGACTGTAATGAGTGAGGAGATGGTAACCTGCCCGGCCAGAGTACGAGCGGCCCGTCCTGGAGATTGTCTGACTGTAATGAGTGAGGAGATCTCATGGTAACCTGCGCGCCAGAGTACGGCGGCCCGTCCTGGAGATTGTCTGAACTGTAATGAGTGAGGAGATCTCATGGTAACCTGCCGCCAGAGTACGAGCCGTCCTGGTGATTGTCTGACTGGATCTCATGTAATTACGAGCGGCCGTCCTGACTGGTAATGAGTGAGGAGATCTCAATGGTAACCTGCCCGCCAGAGTACGAGCGGCCCGTCCTGGTGATTGTCTGACTGTAAATGAGTGAGGAGATCTCATGGTAAACCTGCCCGGCCAGAGTACGACGGCCCGTCCTGGAGATTGTCTGACTGTAATGAGTGAGGAGATCTCATGGTAACCTGCCCGGCCAGAGTACGAGCGGCCCGTCCTGGAGATTGTCTGACTGTAATGAGTGAGGAGATCTCTGGTAACCTGCCGGCCAGAGTACGAGCGGCCCGTCCTGGTGATTGTCTGACTGTAATGAGTGAGGAGAATGGTAACCTGCCCGGCCAGAGTACGAGCGGCCCGTCCTGGTGATTGTCTGACTGTAATGAGTGAGGAGATCTCATGGTAATGCCGGAGAGTACGAGCGGCCCGCCTGGTGATTGTCTACTGTAATGAGTGAGGAGATCTCATGGTAACCTGCCCGGCAGAGTTTACAGCGAGCCCGTCCTGGTGATTGTCTGACTGTAATGAGTGAGGAGATCTCATGGTAACCTGCCCGGCCAGAGTACGAGCGGCCCGTCCTGGAGATTGTCTGACTGTAATGAGTGAGGAGATATGGTATGCCCCCAGAGTACGAGCGGCCGTCTGGGCGCGGGGCTGGTGTGCTGTGCGCAGACATGATGGTTCTCTGAACAGACAGTTTTGCGATGCAGTGTTTGCAAGTGAAAGCGCATGGTTTTATACGCCGACCTAACACTAATAGGCACCTAATGTGTGTTGGTTCAATTCCACATCCTTTCATTAACTCCGCTTGCTGTCAAGGCTGAAATCCTTCCTGATAATGTAGATATATTTTTGCAGTGACAAGAAGAACATCTCTTGTACGTATTCCCTGCATTGTAAGGGGCAGCACCATTGCTATAACACTACTTTGTACAGACGAAGAGAAAATCGCTGGTCCCTTCCATTAAAGAAAGAGAAGTCCCCAATGGTCACTGAAATAAATGGAAACTGACAAACGTAATAAATACAAATTTACTGAAAATCCACCGACGAGGATCACACGTCGCTTCTGAATTGTGGTTCAGCAGAGTCATTTATAAAATAGACTGATGACGCCGGCCTGGACACGGATGATGGTTCTACTGTGACCACAGGGACGTTAAGGTGAGTCCTGTGCTGTTTGGTGTCATGGTGGGCACCATACTGAACATGAAAGAAAGCTGAGGAGATCAGAAAGAACATTATAGACAAACACGTTAAAGGTAAAGGCCACAAGACCGTCTATAAACAGATGGATGTTCCTGCACATATTATTCAGATGTCTAAGATCCACGGACTGTAGGCAACCTCCCTGGACGTGGCTGCAAGAGGAAAATTGATGACAAATTGAAGAGACGGATAATACGAATGGTAACCAAAGAGAGCAGAAAAACTTCCACAGAGATTAGAGGTGAAGTCCAAGATCAAGGTACATCAACGTCAGATCGCACCATCCGTCTCAGCCAAAGTGGACTTAATGGAAGACGACTGAGGAGGAAACCACTGCTGAAAGCAAATAATAAAAAAAAAAATTTTTTAAAAATACAAATTGACAAGACACAGAGGTTCTGGGAGAATGTCCTTTGGACAGATGAGACAAAACTGGAGCTTTTTGGCAAGCCATGACATAACTATGTTCACAGATGTAAAAAATGAAGCATAGAAATAAAAGAAGATTATACCTACTGAGAAACATGGAGGAGGCTCGGGGATCGCTGCATCTGGCACAGGGTGTCCTGAATCTGTTCCAGGTACAATGAAATCTCAAGACTATCAAGGGGTTCTGGAGCTAAATGTGCTGCCACAGGTCATGGGTCGTCCAGCAGAATAAATGCCCAAAACACAGCTAAAAACATCTAAGAACGGCTGAGAGCAAAGCATGGGACTATTGTGAAGTGGCCCCTAAGAGCCCGGATCTAAATCCTATTGAACATCTGTATAAGGAGCTGAGACCTGCAGTCTGGAGAAGACGCCTGAGACACCCGGAGCAGCCTGCCCCCAAGAGCGGCCAAAATACCTGTGGACGGGGCAGAAGTCTCTCTGAGAGTCACAGGAATCGCCTGAGAAGGTTGTGATATAAAATATTCAGTTCAGGAACCATCGTCTGTGTCCAGGCCGGCGTCATCAGTCCGTCTTATAAATGACTCCCCGAACCGCAATTCAGAAGAGACGTCTGATCCTCATTAGTGGATTCTCAGTAAAGTTTTATTTATTACTTTTCTCAGTTTCTGGTTATCTCAGCGATTGTGGGTTTTTTCTTGGACAGAAGAGTACTGATAATTGTGTCCACGTCTGTATATGTTATGCCACATAACCACCACTTTTTTAAAGGGGTCGATAAATGCACTGAGGTTAGACCGGAGGGTGTGGAGCTCGGTGGCCTGGCGGGTTCACTATAATTTACACTGGAAACTTACCGAACGTTATAGCTCCAGAGAAGCGGATATGCAGATGTCGCTTAGTAAATAGGCGCCTCTCACCCCGGCACACAAGGGATCAGAACTGGCGTATGGGAATCCCCCCCCATGTGTCCGGCACACGACCAGGATGGGCTACTGGACTTACATATTAAACCATGAACACCTCCAGTCACCTCTGTGTATGTCCAATCTTAGGGCCCTTTCACATGACCGCGGAGCACAGTCTGGGACGGTCCGTGAAAACCCGGACCGTCCAGGCACTGTATCACTGTACGGCGGCGGCCTCAGGAAGTGCACGGCGTCATAGCAACCAATGACTCCTGCCCTCAGAAGGAGCACGGTACGGGGTTTTCCCGGACCGTCCCGGACCGTGCTCTACGATCGTGTGAAAGGGCCCTTACATGGAGGTACCAGCGGTTCTTATAATGGATCCCACGAGGGCAGCGTCTGGGGATACATTCACACGCAGTGGCTGAGGTTTGGTTAAACTAAATAAAAATACACATTTCTGGAACTTTTTTTTTTTAAACTGTGGTTTTTTTACAGGTGAAACATGTTAAATAAATAGCTTCCAACTATAAAACCATAAAAACCGCAGGAAAAACACGTGTTTGTTTGTTTATTTATTGACGTGCTTTTTCCCCCCAGTGCGGTCTTGACAGTTTCTGCCTGAAGAAATGATCCCTCAGAGATGGAAATCCTCTGCCAGGCCCGCTTCTCACTCCTCCTGTCCACTAAATATATCTGTATAATGGGCAGAGATGTGTTTTTCCGCTGCGCTCCACGTCCCCTGCATATTTAACCCCTTAATAGCACCTTTTGGACCAAGTTATTTTTTTCATTCTTTCGTTCCCGCAGTGAAGACTGGTTCTCTGTGGGACAACTTTTTGAATGGTGGCATTTTGGGGTACAGGATATTCAAGTATTTTAAAGCAATGACTGTCTCCATTCAGCGGTAACGTCCTCGGCTGCAGCAGCGCAGGTAACTATGCCCCGCCTGTGCATGAATGCGCCGCGGTCCCGGAGGTGGACACAGCGAGAACCAGGGAACAGGTAAGTATGAATCCTTCAACAGCATAGGCAGGTTGGGGGCATCAGTTAAAACTCAGGCATTTCTGGACAACCCCTTTAAGACCGGCCGTCATACAGAAGCTCCATTACTTTCACAATTTTGTCAGTTGTCAGGAGGGTTCGGAGGCGGTCTTCTGGGTCTGTGCCCATCTCAGGTGGGGTTGATACTAGAGGTCCCCGTCCCCATACTGAGGTGATAATCGATGCATGTAAATGCAGCTCTCACCCCTCCTGACAATCTACGTTTGGTAAACTGCCCGGTGTGAAAGGACCAATAGGCTACAACCACGTGGCACGATTGTCCAAACCACGGCGGGCGCCAATTAACTAATTAGGGCAGCAGTGTTTAGTCGGCACCCGCAATATGACACAACCACTCACAATGCAGACTGACTGAACGGCGCAGTCCTGATCAGTCAACTGGAGCCTGCTGCAGCCATTCAGTGGAGGAGACACATTTACATGCAGCGATCTCCTCCACAGTACAGGGAGTAGTGATCACTAAGGCCATCGCTCGTCCTCATACAGAAGCGTTCCTTCCTGACAGTCTCCTGCTCGTAAGTGGAGGATACACATTTACATGCAGCGATCTCCTCCACAGTACAGGGAGCAGTGATCACTAATGCCATCGCTCGTCCTCATACAGAAGCGTTCCTTCCTGACAATCTCCTGCTCATCAGTGGAGGATACACATTTTACATGCAGCGATCTCCTCCACAGTACAGGGAGCAGTGATCACTAATGCCATCGCTCGTCCTCATACAGAAGCGTTCCTTCCTGACAATCTCCTGCTCATCAGTGGAGGAGACACATTTACATGCAGCGATCTCCTCCACAGTACAGGGAGTAGTGATCACTAAAGCATTGCTCGTCCTCATACAGAAGCGTTCCTTCCTTATAGTCGCCTGCTCGTAAGTGGAGGATACACATTTACATGCAGCGATCTCCTCCACAGTACAGGGAGCAGTGATCACTAATGCCATCGCTCGTCCTCATACAGAAGCGTTCCTTCCTGACAATCTCCTGCTCGTCAGTGGAGGAGACACATTTACATGCAGCGATCTCCTCCACAGTACAGGGAGTAGTGATCACTAAAGCCATCGCTCGTCCTCATACTGAAGCGTTCCTTCCTGATAGTCGCCTGCTCGTCAGTGGAGGAGACACATTTACATGCAGCGATCTCCTCCACAGTACAGGGAGCAGTGATCATTAATTGCTCTTGAATGATGATTTTTGTGCACAGTTGATCTATTACCCGATGAATGAGCGTTTCGCTCGGTGGCACTTTTACACCACCAGGTAATGGCTCCCGAGCGGTCCTATGAACGCTCCTTAGCGATTATCTGCCGGATTCTCAGCCCGTGTCAAGGGCCCATTAGACAGCTGCACAATGCAGTCATCTGATGTCAGGGCGGCCGTCTTCCTCTATGTTAAGAGACTTAGAGGAGTTAAACAATGACCCTGCATTGTGCCTGCCAGTGACTTCAGGCAAATGTCCTTAGCCGCTCTTTTAACCAGTATCACGCATGTGACCTTGTCTTACTGCAAAGCAGTAATGTGGCCAACCACAGGGCAGAGCGGGCGGACACACCTTTCACACCTTACAGGGGAGGTCCACATCTCCTGGATCCCTGGACTACGCACCTTCACACCAGTAAACACATGCAGCCAGCGGAAAACAAAGCTCTCATCTTAAAGGAGACCCTGCCCCGCCTGCTGCTGCTCGGTGCTCATGGAGGCGATCTCCTCCGATCGGTTTCATTCTAAGGGGTTCGTTTTTATCCAATATAAAGATCTCTGCTTATTGGTCACTTAATGAAACATCCAAAGGATGAGAACCTGAACAGACTGCAATCTTCTCAGCGCTGTGGGTTTGTTACAATGTGTCAGTGCAGGCTAAGGCCGGCTTCATATCACTCTTTAGTTTTCGTTTTCAGCCGTGTGAAGATCAGAAAAATAAAGAAAAAACGGATCCTGTATTTTAAGCCTCCGTTACGCGCAGTTCTGCAGATTTGGCATCTGTTTTCTGTCTGAGATGCGGTATTTTAGGCAGAATATAAGTCCTGCATAATGCCCCCAGCATCAATAATGACCCCCTTAGTTCTCAGTATTTGAAATGCCTCCATTAGTACCGCCAGTACAAATAATGCCCTCCTCCCAGGAATGCATTGTACATCACTATGATGCAGTCGGTCCGGGAGATGCCATGTTTTACTTGAGCCCTTACTGGGCCTGGTGCATTGGTTCTACCATCACTAGTCAGGATATACTATATACATTATCTAAGGTTGCTGTGACTGTCACATTATGAGCTTTCCTATATCTATTTCTTCCCTAATGTACACTTATGTATATGTAAATGGTATCTAAAAAAGGTCCTTATAAAAATACTGAAAAAAGTATATATACAGTATACTGCGCTCTGTAGTATATACAGTATACTGTCCTCTATAGTATATATACAGTATACTGTCCCTCTGGTAGTATATATACTGTAGTAATACTGTTCCTATCTGGTGTAATATATATACACTGTTTGTGTATATATAGTATACTGTCTCTGTGTGTATTATATACAGTATACTGTCCTCTCTGTAGTATATATAACAGTATACTGTCCTCTGTAGTAATATATACAGTATACTGTCCTCTTCTGGTGTATATACAGTATACTGTCCTCTGTTGTGTATATATAGTATACTGTCCTCTGTAGTGTATATATACAGTATACTGTCCTCTGTAGTATATATACAGTATACTGTCCTCTGTAGTATATATACAGTATACTGTCCTCTGTAGTATATATACAGTATACTGTCCTCTGTAGTATATATATACAGTATACTGTCCTCTGTAGTATATATACATGTACTGTCCTCTCTGGTGTATATACAGTATACTGTCCTCTGTAGTATATATACGTATACTGTCCTCTCTGGTATGTATATACAGTATACTGTCCTCTATAGTACATATACAGTATACTGTCCTCTGTAGTCCTCTATATACAGTATACTGTTCTCTGTAATATATATACAGTATACTGTCCTCTGTAGTAATATATACAGTATACTGTCTCTGTAGTATATACAGTATACTGTCCTCTATAGTACAGTTATATATATATATACACAGTATAACTGTTCTCTGTATAGTCTATATACAGTATACTGTCTCTCTGTAGTATATATACAGTATAACTGTTTCCCTTATAGTAGCATATACATGGTGTAGTACTGTTCTCTGTAATATATATTACAGTATTATGTCCTCTGTATTATATATACAGTATACTGTCCAATACTAATATGTATAGTTTTCCTGCTTGTATATAAAAAGTATTTATAGCTGATGGGGGCTCCCAATCTAAGTGTACATATGATTTTATAACTTTTTATTTTATAGTGTATATATATTTTATTTTATATAACTAAATGTATTTTATTGTTTTTACGGTATACTGTTCTACGGGGGTATTGTGTTATTTTATATATTTTTTATATTTTCTTTTTTAATTTTTTACTAATTGTATATACTATGAGTATAGCTTATATTTTTTTCTTTATGTAATTATGGATTTACTAGAGGCAGTTAAATACTGTCCTGGCCTGCATCTAGTGGCCAGAATAAGAATTGCTTGAAAACTGTAATCCTCACCAGCGAGGATTACAGTTTCATATGGTGTACAGACACCCCGATTGGCCACGGGGTGTCTGCCCGAAACGCTTCCGGTTTAGACGCAACTAGATGCCGTGATCATATTTTCCGGAGCCTGACTTAGCCGACCATGACGCCCGCCGCACCCGCGAGCGGGCGCCATCGTGCGCCGTTGGTATGTACTGTAAGGGTTAAGTGAAGATAAGTCATGACAAAAACAGTCTGTAATCTATCAGGCTTCTCTGGGTACAGCTCACTAAGGGCCTGATCAGAGGCATAGCTAAAGGTTCAGCACATGGGGGGGCGAAACATACTTGAGTGGGTCCCCCACTTATTGGCTTCCCAAACGCACGTTTCCAACTTCACAGGCACATACTACTAGTTGTGGTTATAATACTGTATTAGCAAGATGACTGTATAAACTGCTAGATCATCTATGCTGTTAAGCACAGTACAATAGACTTTCTACATACCCTACTCTAAATACTCTACCACATAATGCAGTAAAATATAGGAGTAATAGGAGTAAAAAAGGGGACTCCTATATTAAAGGAAATCTGTCCCAGTTTTTACATCACTAAACTAACAGTCCCCTGCCCCCATCAGACCTCAGATCAGCGTATTGTGCCCCCATCAGACCTCAGATCAGCGTATTGTGCCCCCATCAGACCTCAGATCAGCGTATTGTGCCCTCATCAGACCTCAGATCGGCTTAATGTGCCCCCATCAGACCTCAGATCAGCAGAATGTGCCCCCATCAGCCCAACCTCAGATCGGCGTATTGTGCCCCCATCAGACCTCAGATCGGCGTATTGTGCCCCCATCAGACCTCAGATCAGCAGAATGTGCCCCCATCAGACCTCAGATCAGCAGAATGTGCCCCCATCAGACCTCAGATCAGCAGAATGTGCCCCCATCAGACTCCATAATGGAAGCGCTCACTTGTATTCACCTGATTGTACTAAGGCCATCCCTGCTGGGCCCCCCCAGAGGTATTGGGCCCGGAGCATCGCCTCCAGTATACTGTCCTCTGTAGTCTATATACAGTATACTGTCCTCAGTAGTATATATACTGTCCTCTGTAGTATATATACAGTATACTGTCCTCTGTAGTATATATACAGTATACTGTCCTCTGTAGTATATATACAGTATACTGTCCTCTGTAGTATATATACAGTATACTGTCCTCTGTACAGTCATGGCCAAAAGTTTTGAGAATGACACAAATCTTCTATTCTCACATGATCTGCTGCCCTCTGGTTTTTCTGTGTGTTTGTCAGATGTTTTTATCACATACAGAAATATAATTGCAATCATATTATGAGTAACAAAAGCTTATATTGACAGTTAGAATGAGTTAATGCAGCAAGTCAATATTTGCAGTGTTGACCCTTCTTCTTCAGGACCTCTGCAATTCTCCCTGGCATGCTCTCAATCATCTTCTGGACCAAATCCTGACTGATAGCAGTCCATTCTTGCACAATCAATGCTTGCATTTTGTCAGAATTTGTAGGTTTTTGTTTGTCCACCCGTCTCTTGATGATTGACCACAAGTTCTCAATGGGATTAAGATCTGGGGAGTTTCCAGGCCATGGACCCAAAATCTCTGTTTTGTTCCCTGAGCCATTTAGTTATCACCTTTGCTTTATGGCAAGGTGCTCCATCATGCTGGAAAAGGCATTGTTGATCGCCAAACTGCTCTTGGACGGTTGGGAGAAGTTGCTCTCGGAGGACATTCTGGTGCCATTCTTTATTCATGGCTGTGTTTTTAGGCAAGAGAGAGCCGATTCCCTTGGCTGAGAAGCAACCCCACACATGAATGGTTTCAGGATGCTTTACAGTTGGCATGAGACAAGACTGGTGGTAGCGCTCACCTCGTCTTCTCCGAATAAGCTGTTTTCCAGATGTCCCAAACAATCGAAAAGGGGATTCATCAGAGAAAATGACTTTACCCCAGTCCTCAGCAGTCCACTCCCTGTACCTTTTGCAGAATATCAGTCTGTCCCTGATGTTTTTTCTGGAGAGAAGTGGCTTCTTTGCTGCCCTCCTTGAGACCAGGCCTTGCTCCAAGAGTCTCCGCCTCACAGTGCGTGCAGATGCACTCACACCTGCCTGCTGCCATTCCTGAGCAAGCTCTGCACTGCTGGTAGCCCGATCCCGCAGCTGAAACACTTTTAAGAGACGGTCCTGGCGCTTGCTGGTCTTTCTTGGGCGCCCTGGAGCCTTTTTGGCAACAATGGAACCTCTCTCCTTGAAGTTCTTGATGATGCGATAGATTGTTGACTGAGGTGCAATCTTTCTAGCTGCGATACTCTTCCCTGTTAGGCCATTTTTGTGCAGTGCAATGATGACTGCACGTGTTTCTTTAGAGATAACCATGGTTAACAGAAGAGAAACAATGATGCCAAGCACCAGCCTCCTTTTAAAGTGTCCAGTGTCCTTACTTAATCATGACAGATTGATCTCCAGCCCTGTCCTCATCAACACCCACACCTGTGTTAATGGAGCAATCACTGAAACGATGTTAGCTGGTCCTTTTAAGGCAGGGCTGCAATGATGTTGAAATGTGTTTTGGGGGATAAAGTTCATTTTCTAGGCAAATATTGACTTTGCAAGTAATTGCTGTTAAGCTGATCACTCTTTATAACATTCTGGAGTATATGCAAATTGCCATTATAAAAACTGAAGCAGTAGACTTTGTAAAAATTAATATTTGTATCATTCTCAAAACTTTTGGCCATGACTGTAGTATATATATACAGTATACTGTCCATAGTAGTGTATATACAGTATACTGTCCTCTGTAGTATATATACAGTATACTGTCCTCTGTAGTATATATATATATATATATATATACAGTATACTGTCCTTAGTAGTATATATACAGTATACTGTCCTCTGTAGTATATATATACAGTATACTGTCCTCAGTAGTCTATATACAGTATACTGTCCTCAGTAGTATATATACAGTATACTGTCCTCTGTAGTATATATATACAGTATACTATACAGTATACTATACAGTATACTATACAGTATACTATAGATATATACAGTATACTATATATATTATATATATACACACAGTATACTATCCTCTATAGTACATATATAGTATACTGTCCTCAGTAGTATATATACAGTATACTGTCCTCTGTAGTATATATACAGTATACTGTCCTCTGTAGTATATATATATATATACACAGTATACCGTCCTCTGTAGTATATATACAGTATACTGTCCTTAGTAGTATATATACAGTATACTGTCCTCTGTAGTATATATATACAGTATACTGTCCTCTGTAGTACATATATAGCATACTGTCCTCAGTAGTATATATACAGTGTACTGTCCTCTGTAGTATATATATACAGTATACTATCCTCTATAGTACATATATAGTATACTGTCCTCAGTAGTGTATATACAGTATACTGTCCTCAGTAGTATATATACAGCATACTGTCCTCTGTAGTATATATATATATATACACAGTATACTGTCCTTAGTAGTCTATATACAGTATACTGTCCTCTGTAGTATATGCATATACAGTATACTGTCCTTAGTAGTATATATACAGTATACTGTCCTCTGTAGTATATATATATATATATATATATATACAGTATACTGTCCTCTATAGTACATATATAGCATACTGTCCTCAGTAGTATATATACAGTATACTGTCCTCTGTAGTATATATACAGTATACTGTCCTCTATAGTACATATACAGTATACTGTCCTCTATAGTACATATATAGTATACTGTCCTCTGTAGTATATATACAGTATACTGTGTTTTTTTGTGTTAAATACTTTACTCAAGTATCGTCTACAAAAAATTATATTTTACCGTGTAGCCCCTCTACATGATCATTAGTAAATGGAGGGGAAGATCAGGCATGCTGAAATCATCCATTTTTCCACCCACATCCATTGTCGGAGGAGACTGAGAGTTGCCAAAATCAGCACAATCGGCTGAACTGCATCTAACGTGTGGGCACCTTTAGGCTCCAGCAACAAAGTATAGGTGTATTGTCTGCCATGCTCCTGGGGTTTGTCCAGTCTTGCATGCTAATTAATACCCTGCCTTGTGTGTGTGTGCTATTAATTACTGTTCAGTGTGGCTATGTTTAGCAATATGTAATTGAATGAAATGGTAATATGGAGAGCCGGGCGCTCATGTTCCCGGGCAGGAGTATATATATATATATATATATATATATCTCCATGATTTGGGCTCTCCATGCTCAGGCTCAAAAGGAACTGGACAAATTACCAGAAATAATATGATCATTTTTAATCCTTTGTAGCGAGTCGTTTGCAGACAATGACGACCCGTGGTCTGGAGCCTGTGGACATCACCAAACACTGGGTTTCCCCGTTGTGATGCTTTGTCCGGATTTTACTGCAGCTGTCTTCAGTTGCTTGTTTGTGGGTCTGCCTTAAAGAATATTCCACTTCTTTGCTTTCACAGCATGGGTCATTGTCCGTCTGTCCTGTGAAGCGCCATCCACCTTTCTGCTTACAGTCTATCCCTGTAGACTCCAGGAATCATCCGGCTGCTTCTTCAGTCATCAGTAAACACTAGTACCACTGGAAGCCATGCATGCCCTGCCGTCACACGGCCTCGTCCATGTTCTACAGAGGATGTGGTCTGCTTTGGATCATGGGCCGTTCCAAGCCTTCTCCACACCTTCTCCTTCCCATCATTCTGGTACAGGTCGATCTCAGCTTCATCTGTTTTTTGGCCTTTCCATTTTTGAGGCTAATGGTTTGCACCTTCTAGTGAACCCTCTGGATTCGCCCTCATGAAGTCTTCTCTTTATGTAGACTTAGATGCTTCTTGGACCGTCTTCTTCACTTGGTTGGATTTTGTGAAGGGGTTTTTCTTCACCATGGAAAGGATTCTGCCATCATCCACCTCTGTTGTCCTCCGTGGATGTCCCGGCCCTTTTCAGTTTCTGAGCTCACCAGGGCGCTCTTTTTTTACCAGGATGTACTAAAAAACTATTGATTCCGCCATCTCTCTGATGGATTTCTTCTTTTTTTTCAGCCTAATGGTGGTCTGTTTCACTTCCGTTGAGAGCTCCTTTGACCACATGATGTGGGTTCACAGCAACAGCTTCCAAATTCAAATGACACACCTGGAATCAGCTCCAGACCTTTTACTTGCTTAATTGATGATGGATTAACGAGGGAATAGCCCATTAAATAGCTTTTGAGATAATTGTCCAATTACCTTTGGACCCTTGAAAAAGCCAGCTACATATTAAAGAGCTGGAATTCCTAAACCTTTCCTCCAATTAGGATGTGATGCCCTCAAATTAAGCTGAGAGTCTGCACTTTTAGCTCATATTGATTGTATAACTGGATCTTTGAGTATGTTTTGGTAAATGGCTAAAATGCCAAAACTTGTGTCGCTCTCCAAATATTTCTGGTCCTTACTGTATATACTCATCCCACCCAAGGCAGGAGCTTTTCCAGCACTGGTTAAACTGTTCAAGTCAAAGGGATGCTGCCCTCCAATAAACGCTGCGGCTCCTGCCTTACAGCAGCAGTGCCTACAATCTTCAGTCCCTGACCATAAGGCTCACCCTGGGATTTCTGCCACAGGACTCCGTAGCCCTATTCAATGGCGGTACTCCGGGTGTGGGAACCGTCATGGTTTCTAGGCAGATTTTGCTTCATTAAGTGACTTATTAACAGTGAAGCAGATTCCATCTGAAAACGACTGAAATCTGCATGAAAAATGCCATGTGAACATACCTTTAAAGGATTTCTCCAAAATGTTATAAACTTTATCAGGGGGCCTGTACTGATGATGTCACTTTCATGCGTCCAATGACCAATACAGCCGGTCAGGGGAATGATAAATGACTCATGAGCACAGCAGGACAAGCAAGGATCAGAAAATGGGGGACCAGGGTGGTGGAGAGGGACATTTATAAGGTAAGACTTTTTTATATTTTACATTGCCCCTGGTCCCTGACAAATTTTAAAAAATCTTGGTGCGCCTCATGTAGGGCGGTAACAGGTACACAAGGACCTTCTTTTATATTCTGGCCAATGCAGCATGAAAAGAGGATGGAGGCGCCTTGTGATGAAGTACCCGGCCTGCAGGGCGTCGATGGAGGAGCATCTCCACCTCCATGATCGTGGGCTTGTCGGCCAGAATACAGCACAAGCTACTCTCCTAGAGGGCAACTTGCCGGAAGACTAGGGGTCAAATCCTTTTGATGGACTTCCTTTAACCCTTTCCTTACCAATGACAAAAGTGTACCTGATGGTCGGGTGCTGGTTCTGGCACCATGAAGTACATTTTCATCATGGAGCGCTCGTAGATCAGTCAGAGGAGCAGGGCTCCTCTACAAAGCGACTGCAGGGCAGGATGCCGATCATTTCTATGGCGACCGGGGGGCCCTCAGGTCTACCATGTAAGCATTCTGTTTTTAATAGGCTGTCTGTCAATATACCACTGACATAAGTAGCGGCATCTCAGCGTACTATGGAAGTGATCAAGTCTCCCAGCCCACTAGTGGAATTGATAAGAAAAGTGAAAAAAATGTAAAAAACATAAAACAAGAAAAAGCAGTATCACTGTGTACTGACCTGAAGTATAAAATTATCATGTTATTTAACCCACATGGTGAACCGATCAAAAAGCCGTATGTACTATGGAACGGTAGAAACCGTCAACTCGTCACAAATAACGGGCCTCTCAAAGTCCAGCCTTAGAGACATAAAAGAAATATAGTAAAACATAAATATGGTATCACCAGGATCACGCCGACCCCCGGAATAAAGGTAACATTTACACTGCACCATAAATAGCGGAAAAATACCAAAAACAAATCCCCTAAACGTCTGGGTTTTCTTGCATCGGCTGCACACTGCGGTTGGTGTCTGGTCGATTCCCGCCATTGTCTACCGGAACAGCCCGCCGGAAATTCACATCCAACTAGCCTGAGTGGGGCTCTGTTAAAGGGGTTTTCCAGGAGTAGAATATTGATGGCTATCCTCGGGATAGTCGTCCATATCTGATCAGTGGGGTCTGAATCCTGGCACCCCCGCCGATCAGCTGATTGAGGAGGCCGGCACTCTGGTGAAAAAAAAAAAGTCTGAACTATAATAATATAAAAATATTTATCCTGCATGCTAAATGCCTTAAAGGGGTTGTCCCACAAAAAATATTTTATAGTTTTCAAACCAGAATCTGGATCTGAATACTTGTGTAATTGCATTTAATTAAAAATGTAGCATAGCCACTGAGTTATTCAGTAAAATGTATCTGTACAGCGCCACCTGCTGTTTGATTTCTTATTTCTTTGACCTGCTCACTGAGAAGGCCGCACATGCTCAGTTTCATTCTTCAACTGCCTCCTGAGCTGTGATAGGGAGAGCTGAGACACGCCTCCTGAGCTGTGATAGGGAGAGCTGAGACACGCCTCCTGAGCTGTGATAGGGAGAGCTGAGACACGCCTCCTGAGCTATGATAGGGAGAGCTGAGACACGCCTCCTGAGCTGTGATAGGGAGAGCTGAGACACGCCTCCTGAGCTGTGATAGGGAGAGCTGAGACACGCCTCCTGAGCTGTGATAGGGAGAGCTGAGACACGCCCCCTGAGCTGTGATAGGGAGAGCTGAGACATGCCCCTTGAGCTGTGATAGGGAGAGCTGAGACACGCCCCCTGAGCTGTGATAGGGAAAGCTGAGACATGCCCCTTGAGCTGCGATAGGGAGAGCTGAGACATGCCCCTTGAGCTGTCAGCTTGATATAAATCTAGCAGAGCGATGAATGTGGAGATCTCTGGATCCATGTGAGGTACTGGGCTGAAAATGGTACCAATAAAAAAAACACAGTTCACCCTGCAAAATATAAACCTCACTCAGCTCTTATGAATGGATAATAAAGTTCTGGGTCCTATAATAAACAATACAAAGATTTCAAAGCCTTAGAAACACATAATAGAAACTTTATCATCATATCATTACTAGAGCACATCGAACGCTATAAAACAAAACCCGAAAAAACATAGCAGATTTAAGTTTTTTTTTTTTCAATTTCACCCCACGAAGAATGTTTTTCTCAGTTTGCAATAAAAAATATGCTAAGTGAAATGGAGCATTATATAAAAGGACAACTTGTCCCACAAAAAATAAAAAAGCCGTCATACAGCTGTAAAAGTAAAAATAGCTATGAAAACCCAGACATTGACCCAGTGTTTAAGGGGTTAAGGGATGTTTACATGTCCTGTCTCTTTCTGTGGTTTTGTCACGTATCTTTGCCAAAATTTATGTAATTGCAGAAAAATGTAATGAAACCACTGAAAAGGTGCCCTGTCCACATCCCCTGGGATTTCTCTGCATCTTCTACTGACTGAAGGGTTTCTGCACATACTCAGTAAGTGGCTCCTGATTCATACCTGTGAGATCTCATACAGTATATAATACCGTATATACAATGTACGTCATCCAGGCACTGAGGAGGTCCGCCACGCCAGGCCCTATGGCTCCACATTACAGCAGTCAGCACTCTGCATGTCACATGTGTGTTTAGGGTGCTGCCTCCATGATCAGACCTGAAAGGCGGTGGTACGGGCTATCAGGAGGGTACGTGCCATTTGTTTTATTTTAGAGCGTCATCCCTCAGGATGATGAATGTTCGCATTGCGTGCCAGCCTGTAGTATGTACAGCCCGAGTCTAGCTCGGATGCATACGCTATTAGCATTCACAATCTATGCCGACATTAAAGGTCCTCCTACACCGTATAAATAACTCCTGAAACCACAAGGCTTTATTCTGTTTATTTGTTTCGGAGACGTCTTATCAGGAAAGGTAAGTGATGTATGGCTAATGGTCGCTGTGCTAAATTACCCGAGCAGCGCAGTAAACAGAATCACAGGTACGATTACAGACATGTTTAATGTTCTGGCCGAACACGCCACGTGCAGAGGATGCTACAAGCCACCATGTCCACAGAATCAAGATGGCGACAGTCAGCTGGGAACTTAAAGTGGCCCTGGAATTAAAAAAAAAAAAAAAAAATTATAAAAACTAACAGTGGCCCCATGTTGCAGGCTGGTCCAAACTGACAGAAGGCAGGACCAACATAAGTAGGCAGCGCCAGCGATACTGTAGTGCAGCACAAAATAGGCGGGGGACCGGAAAGCTAGAGGCGGGGGGACCGGAAAGCTAGAGGCAGGGGGACCGGAAAGCTAGAGGCGGGGGGGCCTGGAGAGCTAGAGGTGGGAGACCTGGAGAGCTAGAGGTGGGAGACCTGGAGAGCTAGAGGTGGGAGACCTGGAGAGCTAGAGGTGGGAGACCTGGAGAGCCAGTGGCAGGGGAACGGAGAGCTAGAGACTAGAAACGGGGGGGATCGAACAGAAGATCTGGGATTGGTGGATGTCAGTAATAAGGGACTGGGGGGACCGGAGAGCTAGATCAGGGGGGAGACTGAAGAGCTAGAGGTGGGGGGACTGGAGATCTAGAGGCGGGGGGACCAGAGAGCCAGTGGCAGGGGAACAGAGAGCTAGAGACTAGAAGTGGGGGGGATCGAACAGCAGAGATGGGGGATTGGTGGATGTCAGTAATAAGGGACTGGGGGACCAGAGAGCTAGAGCAGGGGGGAGACTGAGATCTAGAGGCGGTGGGATCGCAGAGCTAGAGGAGATGGGACCAGAGAGCTAGAGGCGATGGGACCAGAGAGCTAGAGGCGGCGGGACCGGAGAGCTAGAGGCGGGACCGGAGAGCTAGAGGCGGGGGGGACCGGAGAGCTAGAGGCGGGGGAGACCGGAGAGTTAGAGGCGGGTGGAGACCGGAGAGTTAGAGGCGGGGGGGAGACCGGAGAGCTAGAGGCGGGGGGGGGGGGGGGGGGGAGACCGGAGAGCTAGAGGCGGGGGGAGACCGGAGAGCTAGAGGCGGGGGGAGACCGGAGAGCTAGAGGCGGGGGGAGACCCAGAGAGCCAGTGGCAGGGGACCAGAGAGCTAGAGACAGAAGCTAGAACGGGGGGATGGAACGGCAGAGATCGGGGATTGGTGGATGTCAGTAATAAGGGACCGGAGAGCTACAGACGGGGTGACCGGAGAGCTAGAGGCGGGGGAGACCGGAGAGCTAGAGGCGGGGGAGACCGGAGAGCTAGAGGCGGGGGAGACCGGAGAGCTAGAGGCGGGGGAGACCGGAGAGCTAGAGGCGGGGGGAGACCGGAGAGCTAGAGGCGGGGGAGACCGGAGAGCTAGAGGGCGGGGGGAGACCGGAGAGCTAGAGGCGGGGGGAGACCGGAGAGCTAGAGGCGGGGGGAGACCAGAGAGCTAGAGGCGGGGGGAGACCGGAGAGCTAGAGGCGGGGGGAGACCGGAGAGCTAGAGGCGGGGGAGACCGGAGAGCTAGAGCGGGGGAGAGAGCTAGAGGCGGGTGGAGACCAGAGAGCTAGAGGCGGGGGGAGACCGGAGAGCTAGAGGCGGGGGGAGACCGGAGAGCTAGAGGCGGGGGAGAGAGCTAGAGGCGGGTGGAGACCAGAGAGCTAGAGGCGGGTGGAGACCGGAGAGCTAGAGGCGGGTGGAGACCGGAGAGCTAGAGGCGGGGTGGAACCGGAGAGCTAGAGGCGGGTGGAGACCGGAGAGCTAGAGGCGGGTGAGACTGGAGAGCTAGAGGCGGGTGGAGACCGGAGAGCTAGAGGCGGGTGGAGACCGGAGAGCCAGTGTCGGGGGACCAGAGAGCTAAAGACAGAAGCTAGAAGCGGGGGGGATCGAACGGTAGAGATCGGGGATTGGTGGATGTCAGTAATAAGGGACCGGAGAGCTAGAGCAGGGGGGACTAGGAGAAAGTGGCGGGGAACCCGGAGAGCTAGAAGACAGAGGACCCGAGAGCAAGAGGAGGGGGAGACTGGAGAGCTAGAGGCGGGGGGAGAGCGGAGAGCTAGAGGCGGGGGAGACCGGAGAGCTAGAGGCGGGAAGAATCGAATGGCAGAGATCGGGGGATTGGTGGAGGTCAGTAATAAATCTCTTAAAAAATTTTAACCCACTCCATCCACTTTTTAAAAAAATGAAGCCTCTGAAAAAAACCATTAGTGACTACACAAATGCATAGACTCTATAGGTAAGTCCTTCAACAGTCAAAACCTCTGCATGCTAACAGTGAATAGAAATATTCTTGTTTACATCCAGAGGCTGGTAATCCATTCTGATCTAGTCCTGCTCATACACCACAGGGTTTGTCACAATGTATTAGTGCAGGTAATCCTGGATCCAATCATCGCTCCTGTCACATTCCGCCATTACTCTGGGTCAGGGGCATAAGGTTGGCACAGTCTGGATATCTCACACTAATAGTCACGTGTGACCTTTCTGCACCACCATTTTGGGCAACAAACAAGTCACAATCCTCACCCACCCCTGACAACGTCGCAATACATCCACAATGTGTGAGGGTTTCCCTCAGTTCAGATATACAGGGCCTATACATTACAGCCCTACCTGTCACAGCCGCTCCTCTGCGGACATCGCTGGCCTGCCTCTCCAGGAGGAGCGAGCGTTGAGGTTTACTACAAGATTCCCGCCTTCTGCACGCCCGCATTAAAATGGCCGCCCCTGCTGAGATCTGACGAGACACAGAGAGCGCGCTCTGCGACCAACTGACCAATAGCAGCGACCAGAACCCGCCTGCGCTAAAGGCCGGCTTTCTAATTGGCTGTGCGGAAAAAGCGGGAACGATCATGTGACCTACGTTCTGGCAGTTGTGTCTCCTCAGGAGTTTTGCGCTTATCTGAGAGGATCTGGCGTCATGTTCTGCGGTCAGTACTGGGGACTGTGTGGTGATTTGGGGGCACTGTGGGTGGCAGTTATATGGGGGCATTTGTCAATTCAGAAGGGGTTTGTGATCACATTGCCTTTCAGGGGTTGATTCTGAATCATAGGGAAATGTCTAGCTACTGGGACCTGTGTAAAATTTCTCTCAAAGAGAGAAATGTCTCATGTTTGTCACAGTCCTGCCCCAGATGTACAGAAATATCTCAGTCCTGCCTGTACAAAAATGTCTCAGTTCTGCTCTGGTCCTACGGAAATATCTCAGTCCTGATCCAGGGGTAAAGAAATGTCTCAGCCCTGCTCCAAAGGTACAGAAATGTCTCAGTCCTGCCCCTGAGGTACAGAAATGTCTCAGTCCTGCCCCTGAGGTACAGAAATGTCTCAGTCCTGCCCCTGAGGTACAGAAATGTCTCAGTCCTGCCCCTGAGGTACAGAAATGTCTCAGTCCTGTCCCGGAGGTACAGAAATGTCTCAGTCCTGCTCTGGTCCTACAGCAATATCTCAGTCCTGCCCTGGAGGTACAGAAATGTCTTAGTCCTGCTCCGAAGGTACAGAAATGCCTCAGTCCTGCCCCAGAAGTACAGAAATATCTCAGTCCTGCCCCAGAAGTATAGAAATGTCTAAGTCCTGTCCCAGAAGTACAGAAATGTCTCAGTCCTGCCCCTGAGGTACAGAAATGTCTCAGTCTTGCCCCTGAAGTACAGAAATGTCTAGGTCCTGCCCCGGAGGTACAGAAATGTCTCGGTCCTGCCCCGGAGGTACAGAAGTGTCTCGGTCCTGCCCCGGAGGTACAGAAGTGTCTCGGTCCTGCCCCGGAGGTACAGAAATGTCTCGGTCCTGCCCCGGAGGTACAGAAATGTCTCGGTCCTGCCCCGGAGGTACAGAAATGTCTCGGTCCTGCCCCTGAGGCACAGAAATGTCTCGGTCCTGCCCCGGATGTACAGAAATGTCTCAGTCCTGCCCCAGACCTACAGAAATATCTCAGGTTTGTCTCACTGGAGCTGTATGAAGCTCTTCTGCATGACCTGTAGGAAATGCCATGCATTTTTTTTAAGTTTCCAAGTGTAAGTGTAGTTTCCAAAATGGGGTCATTTTTTTGGGTTTTCTTTCTAGGGGTTTCTCAGGGTCTCTTCAGATGTGACATGGCACCCAAAAACCATACCACCAAAATCTGCCCTCCAAAAGGCATATGGCGCTCCTTCCCTTCTGAGCCCTGCATTGTGCGCATACTGCAGATTATGACCACATATGGGATGTTTCTTTATCAGGGTTATAGATATTGCGGTTTGTTTGGCTGTTAACCCTTGTTGTATTCCAGGAAAAAAAGAATTGAAATGAAAAATGTTCAAAAAGTGAAGTTTTGAAATTTCAACTTGTCCTTCAATTGTTGTGGAACACCTAAAGAGTTAACAGTTTGTAAAATCAGATAACTTGTATTTTCAGAAATGGGGTAATTTATGTAAGTCCCTTAAAGTAACTGAATTGGTCCTTTCAAAAAGTGGGTTTTGGAAATATCTTGAAAAAAGGTCCTAAAAAAATAAAATTGGATTAAAAAAATGATGGCAAAATAAAGAAGACATATGGGAAATGTTAAGTAATAACTATTTTACAAGGTATCACTATCTTTATTAAATGCTGAGAAATGTTTCCGACTGGAATTTTTAAATAAAGGAGAAGCATCTCGACTGAAATTTACCATTAACATGAAGTAAAAAACAGTCTCAGAAAAAACGTTGTAGCATTATTACCACATAAAGTGACACAGGTCAGAATTGCAAAAATCAGCCTGGGCAGAAAGTTGCATAATGGCCCGGTCATTAAGGGGTTAAGATGCCTGGGCACCCTCAGCACGTTGCAGTGCTGCATGCTGTGCTTGTGGTGAGCAGCCTGTGTGCCCCTAGTACTGTGGTACGGCTGTGAGCCCATAGTACTGTGGTATGGCTGTGAGCCCATAGTACTGTGGTACGGCTGTGTGCCCGTAGTACTGTGGTACGGCTGTGTGCCCCTAGTACTGTGGTACGGCTGTGTGCCCCTAGTACTGTGGTACGGCTGTGTGCCCCTAGTACTGTGGTACGGCTGTGTGCCCCTAGTACTGTGGTACGGCCGTGTGCCCGTAGTACTGTGGTACGGCCGTGTGCCCGTAGTACTGTGGTACGGCCGTGTGCCCGTAGTACTGTGGTACGGCTGTGTGCCCCTAGTACTGTGGTACGGCTGTGTGCCCCTAGTACTGTGGTACGGCTGTGTGCCCCTAGTACTGTTGTACGGCTGTGTGCCCCTAGTACTGTTGTACGGCTGTGTGCCCCTAGTACTGTGGTACGGCTGTGTGCCCCTAGTACTGTGGTACGGCTGTGTGCCCCTAGTACTGTGGTACGGCTGTGTGCCCCTAGTACTGTGGTACGGCCGTGTGCCCCTAGTACTGTGGTACGGCCGTGTGCCCCTAGTACTGTGGTACGGCCGTGTGCCCCTAGTACTGTGGTACGGCCGTGTGCCCCTAGTACTGTGGTACGGCCGTGTGCCCCTAGTACTGTGGTACGGCCGTGTGCCCCTAGTACTGTGGTACGGCCGTGTGCCCCTAGTACTGTGGTACGGCTGTGTGCCCGTAGTACTGTAACGGTGACCCTCCATATTGTCATGTGACCGGCGCCCCCATCAGGACACTCTGTGCCGGAGCGACAGATCCAAACAACATCCAGAGGATCTCGCTGCCTTCTAACGGGGTCTGTGGGGCTCTGTCCCTAATGGTAGGAACTGCGCTGCTACGTTTGATGGAAACCTGATGGAATATCCACTGGGTTAAAGGGGTTTCCATAGTGATGACCTATCCTCAAGTCATCAGTATCTGATCGGTGGGGTACCACGCTCGGCCCCGTTCACTATGGGATGCTCTGTTCAAATGAATACTACAGAGTGAATGGGGACGCCATGCTTGTAATTACACTGATCACCACCATAGCTGCAGCGAGCAGGTAATCAGCTGACGGGCCGGCGTGACAGGTGTCGGATCCTGAGATTAGATCAATAGTAAAACGCGGAAACTCCTTTAAAGGGGTTATCTCGTGACAGACAATGGGGGAGTATCGCTAGGATATGCGCCCAGTGTCTTATAGATGTCTCTCAATGGGAGCGATGGCCGGTCATGCGTGGTGCACTCCCGTTCACTTCTATGGGGAGCCGGCCGGAGGGGCTCCATTCTCGATATAGGTGCTGGTCCCAATGGGGGCATATCCTAGCGATACTCCCCATTGTCTATAATGAGACAACCCCTTTAAATCTCTTCATGGCTGGTGTGCAGCTTCTTCTTGTGTATGGCGGCACAGCAGGTGCTGGAAGGTTCTCGGAGCTTCAGGATCAGTCATGATGTTAGGACATCAGTCGTTGGCTGCGGAGATCAGTAGGATAGAAGTCTGTGGTAGCTGCGGGTATGTGACAACTTCCACATTAGCTGCACCTTTGATCCCACAGGTGTCATAACGAGACGTCTTTTACTGGAATGTTTTATTGAGGAGATTCTTACAGATCTGTGAATGATTGTGCCGCCCTTCATCCCGTCCTCTGCTCCATAGCAATGATGACACAGTCCTGAGAGCATGTTTGCCTCCGGTGTAGGTTACCCCTAAAAGACCACGCCACACCCCTCTACGCCAGAAAACTGATTGATCCACGATCCATTCAAGTCAATGGTTCCACGATCCGCAAGATACGGTGAAAGATTAGACATGTACGGCATGGATCGGAAGCCCGTAGAATCACTCTCCATGGGCTTTGGGTCTGTGCTTCCGCCCTGCAAACGATTAAACGTTTCCCATTCAAGTCGCACCGCAATACGGGATTCACACGGCTGGCGCCTGTGTATTTCCGGACTGCTATTTTCAGTTTGCAACACGGGCGCACAGCCCTTACGTTCGTCTGAATGAGCCCTAACTCAGATATTTCGGATACATTGGAGGAACGCGTGCTTCTGCCCAGGGGACCGCTCAGTGTGTTTTGGAGTGGCGCCGGCCCCTTTGTGACTGGAACTTCACCCTGCTCCCCCTCCCAGGAGCACACCTTCCTCCCGGTCCTCGTCATCAGACGTTAGTTCCCCACCTTCTTTTGGCTTTGTCCTGGCAGTGTAGAGGGATCACAGCGTATGGCGGTATCGCCCTCTCTGTATGCACTCCCTGGCCTATTTAGTTTCAAAGAAAAACATTTGTTTACCCAGCAACCCATAAGTGCGGTGAAAATTATCGTTAAGTACATAATAAAACAGTTAAGTCAAGTCACCTGGTTTGTACGTGTCTGAGCGACGAGCGAAACGTGCAGGCGTTATACGATCGTCCTCCCGCTGCATGATGCTGTGCAGCGTGTCTCTCCTCATTTCCTCTTATAGGTCTTTTAAACCTCATTATGTGTCTGCTCACCTGCTGATGAGGCGGCCGAGAGAGTAGATGACACTTTGTAATATACTGGGGGGTAGTTATCAGGAGTGCCGATGTGCGCCGAGCTGAGGTGCATCTCTGGCCCTTCACTCTAGAAAGGTGCGGAAAAGTCACATAATATGGTGTGCGCCACAAGTTCTGTAAACCCCCTGTCTTAGTCCTTCATCCATTCACTAACAGCAAGCAGAAATCTCTGAAATTAACGAGGGATTGGAACACCGATTAATAGAAAGGTACAGGTGTGCGCCCCACCTCTGGACCCTCTATTATCAGAAGAACATGGACCTGTTTGCCGATTAACCAATGCTTATTGTTCCATTGATTTGAATAGCGCGGCAGCATTGAAAAGTGTTCACGGAAAATGCGGAGTAAGCAGGGAATGGCCCTTGCCAAATCTCCCAGAGGTCGTCACCTCACACAAGAGAGCGGTCCGATGGCTCCAGAGAACCTAGCAAATGGGTGCAGACGGTCCAGATGAGTGGCCGTCCATGTGTCACACGGGAGGCTCGAGTCCGCCAGAGCAAAGCACCGGCAATGAGGTCCCTGGGGTCCTTTAGGCCTCCTCCACACATTCGAACCGCTTTCTTTGGGGATTGCACACAGACCCATTCATTTCTATAGGTTTGTAAAAAAAAAAAACAAGTCATCTGTGCGGTCCGAGGCCTATAGAACATGTCCTGTTCTTGTCTGCTTCGTAGAATAGGCTTTTTTACATCGGGTCCCATGAATATTGCAGGATAGACACGGACCGCATTGGTATTCTGCAGATCCTCGGTTAGAAGACTGCAAAATAGATACGGTCGTGTGCCGGAGGCCTTACGGTCATGGGGTTATCCTCTGTGGACGAGTCCTTGAAGCTTTATCTACAGCAGACTGGACATTCCACTCCGCTTAGCTTTAGGGCCCATTCACACCACCGTATTTTTCTTTCCGCATCTACGCTGAAATTTTGCGTATTGGAATCACTCATTTTAATGTGGCTGCAAAAGATGCAGACAGAAAACCGCGAGCTGTCCGCATCCGTATGTCCGTCCGCAGTCCCGCAAAAAAAAAAAAAAATTTTTGCCCGTTTTGCAGACAAGAATAGGCATTTCTAACATAGGAAGGAATAATCAGGACCGCAAAACGGATACAGTCGTGTGAATGGGCCCTTATACCCATCATACCTATCGTTGTGCATCGGTGTCAGCTGAGTTATTCTACCTGCTTTACAGGAAGTGAGATCATAATCCCCAAACTGAGATGAGGTCACTTCCTGGAGCCCCCAGGTGTCCCCACCAGCCGTGACTGAAGTGAAGGTCCCATCCAGGTGTAGTAACTCCACGATCTATCATGTCTGAGATTCCTTTGAAGCCCCCCCACGCTGGCTGTGACTATACGGGTGGGTGACTACCCGGCTTCTTTCTCTTTAAAGTCAAACGTTTTGTTGTCGGCATCGGCTATGACCAGGGCGGCTTTTTACCTGACCGCGGAATCGCTTTCATTATCTGCTCTCTTTTTATGCGTTGTCAGCCTGCCCTCATACACGGATGATTAAAGAGGAAGCCGCTGAGGACTTGAAGAGGACGGGACAAATAGCTGCTAATCTGTACCATTAACCCCGTATCTGATGATATCCCATCAACATCAGCCGCTCATCTGCTCTTTCAGAGAAGCTCTGGAGCTGGAACTACACTGGACCCGGAGCCGGTTACCACTCATTTCAGTGGGAGCAGCGCTGCGCTTACCAGGATGTCGCCACCTCTGGGACCCACTGCTGACCTAAAGCTTGCGTGGCTGACCTCCATTTATTTACATGGCAGTTTTGAAAATAGCTGAGCACTCACCAGTCCCATAGAGGTGGATGGAGCGGTGGTCGCGCTCGCTTGGTTATTTTCGGAACCCCCATAGAACTGAATGGAGCACATGCGAGGTGTGTGCTCCTTCACTTCTGGTAACCCGTTCTCTACATGGGACCTGCAGCTGTCTGACATAACCTAGCGACTTACCACCAATGTCTGAGGTGACACATTACCTTTAGAGCTCATGCATACGGCCGGTGCCGGCCCTTGCCTGTATTGCGGCCAGCATACTGCGGGTCCACAGTACATGGGCACCGGCCGTGTGCACCCCGCATCACGGATCGTGGACCAATTCACTTGAATGAGTCCGCAATCCCGGAGATGCGGAAAGGAGGCACAGATCGGACCCCCACGGATGCACGACAGAGTGTTTCCATGGTGTTTCTGTCCGTGCCTCCACTAGTGCATGCACTACTTTTTGCGGTGCGGATCGCGAACCCCATTCAAGTGAATCCGTCCGCCATCCGAATGTGGTGGCCCCACAGTCAGTGCCTGTGCATTGCAGACCGCAAATTGAGGTCCACACCACGAGCACCGATGGCACACGTTCATGTGCATGAGCCCTTAATTTGATTTTATTTATAAGAGAAATCCAAAATACTTCAATTATGTACCAAAATTAGCAATTTTTTTCAAATTGGAATTTCTCTGCTTTTAAAGGGGTTGCCCGGGCTTTTTAATATTGATGACCTACCGTCAGCATAGGTCATCAGTATCAGATCGGCGGGGGTCTGACACCGGGCACCCCGCCAATCAGATGTATGGGGAAACGGCGCTCGCAGTGCACTCATGCCGTCTCCCTTCCTGTCCGCTGCTGTATGTCTATGGGAGAGCAGCAGAGGGCAGGAAGAGAATGGAGAGGGCACACTGCGCGCACCGTCTCCTTATACAGCTGATCGGCGGGTGTTCCGGGCGTCGGACATCTGCCGATCTGATAATGATGACCTATCCTGTGGATAGGTCATCAATATTAAAAATCCCAGTAAACCCCTTTAAGACTGTCATACTTCCAAAAAGGGTTAATAATTAATATTTACCACATGACCTCGTTATGTTGACATCATTTTTCAAATGTACTTTTTAAGGACGTTAAAAGGCTTATAAGTTTAGCATCAGTTTTCAAATTTTCACGAAAATTTTCAAAGCCTATTTTTTAGGGACTAATTCAGTTCTGAAGTGGCTTTGGGGGGGGGGGTCTATATATTTTTTTTGGTGTCCAGCAACTGCAGAGGCCTTGAGCTGGCGACACAAAAAACAGAAAGATGGCCTGGTCTGATGAATTACGTTTTACAGTACGTGATGTATATGGGCGGGTGTGTGTGTCACTTACCTGGAGAGTAGATGGCACCAGGTGCACTATGGGAAGAAGGTGGCCTGGACTGATGAATCATGTTGCATCTTTTAGATGGCCGGATGTGTGTTTCACTTACCTGGGGAGTAGATGGCACCAGGTGCACTATGGGAAGAAGGTGGCCTGGACTGATGAATCATGTTACATCTTTTAGATGGCCGGATGTGTGTTTCACTTACCTGGAGAGTAGATGGCACCAGGTGCACTATGGGAAGAAGGTGGCCTGGACTGATGAATCATGTTACATCTTTTAAGATGGCCGGATGTGTGTTTCACTTACCTGGAGAGTAGATGGCACCAGGTGCACTATGGGAAGAAGGTGGCCTGGACTGATGAATCATGTTACATCTTTTAGATGGCCGGATGTGTGTTTCACTTACCTGCGGGAGTAGATGCACCAGGTGCACTATGGAAGAAGGCAGCCTGGTCTGATGAATCAGGTTACATCATGTGGATGGTCCGGTGTGTGTGTCACTTACCTGGAGAAGAAGGCCCAGGTGCACTATAGGGAGAAGGCAGCCTGGTTGATGAATCAGGTTATATCATGTGGACGGCCGAGTGTGTGCATCACTTACCTGGGGAACAGATGGCACCAGATGCACTATGAGGAGAAGGCAGCCTGGTTGATGAATCAGGTTACATCATGTGGACGGCCGAGTGTGTGCATCACTTACCTGGGGAACAGATGGCACCAGGTGCACTATGGGGAGAAGGTGGCCTGGTCTGATGAATCAGGTTACATCATGTAGATGGCCAGATGTGTGTGTGTCACTTACCTGGAGAAGAGAAGGCACCAGGTGCACTATGGGAAGAAGGTGGCATGGTCTGATGAATCAGGTTACATCATGTGGATGGTCCGGGTGTGTGTCACTTACCTGGGGAGCAGATGGCACCTGGTGTACTATGGGAAGAAGGTGGCCTGGTCTGATGAATCAGGTTACAGGTGCACTGTGGGAAGCAGACACATTCTGGGCAATGATCTACAGGAAAACTCAGGTCCTGACATCATGTGGATGTGGCACGTACTACCTACCTAACCATTGTACAGACAAGTGCCCCCTTCTTGGCAGTGGTGCCCCCTAATGTCAGTGCCCTCTGTCAGCAGGATAACACCCCGGCCAGACTGTAAAAACTATGAGGAAGACGACAAAGAGATGAAGGGGAGGACTTATCTCCAAATTCCCAGAGCTCAGTCCGATCATCATCTGGATCCATGGAGCCGCACTGAGCAGCTTACAGCATCTGATACCACAGGACACCTCAGAGGTCAGGTGGAGTCCAGGCCTTGACGGTTCAGTGAGAGGGAGCTACATAATATGGTAGATCCGTGTGTATGAGGAGTTCTGTAAATGTTCATGTCTTCTGCAGGATTAGGATGGAGGCGCTCCGCGGCCCTTGTGAGAGCAGCATTGAGGGGGGGGCACTTCCACTACTTGCACAATGTCTGCCAGTTAAGGATGCCGTGTCCTGGACGTTTTGTGGTTCATTGGTTAGAATATTGGCTCATTTTGCAAGTGACTCAAGATCTTTCTTGCAAAATTGTAACGGCCACTTTCCCCCAGTCAGAAGCAGGTCTTATCCCTGGTTATCAGCCTCATCTCGCTGGGTGTCTCTCGGGATGTGTGCTTTATCTATTCCACAGATACTCTCCTATTAGATCAATCACAGAAAGACAAAGCAGCTGACAACATCTGATCCTCAGAGAAAAGTTGTCAGATGGAGCAACTACTAAAGCATCCAGGAAAATGAGATAAAGAGTAAGAGCAGCGAAAGGATATATATATCTGAGTGACCGGAAAGTTCTCTTGTGTATACTCAGGTGCACGATGGTATACACTTCAGTGTAATGAGGCTGAGAGCTCTTACCACGCCGGCACATTGTAACAAACCCTCAGCGGGGATAGGACCAAATCAGGGAAGGTCAAAGGGATTTATTAACCTAAAAAACAGATTTTACCTCAAAGTGCAGCAAAATTAGTGAGCTTTTTATTCCCTTCGACACCAGCGTCCTGACAGATGTATTAAATGCTACAGCTGAAATCGCTGGAAATTATAATGCAGATTGAGGCCTCTCGTAGCATGTGTAGCTCAGCAGATTTATTAAGGGGTTCGTGGGGTTAAGACTGGTGTATATAAGAGCGGCCTCCGTAATTCTCCCCCACACAGATCTGAGGCAGAGACATTAGAAAGGGGAGGACAGTTCACACTGACATCTTTATAAGCCTTGACTAAATATGTAGTGAGGCCTGTTTCACACTTAATTCCGGTATTGAGATCCGGTAGAAGACCTCTATACCGGAATTAAACGGATCCAGTTTGATTACACATCAGGATACCTCCGTTCCATTACAATGCGGAACAAACCGGATATGTCACTAAATACATTGAAAGTCAATGGGTGAGGGATCTGTTTTTTTTTAGCATCCTAAAAAATGGATCCATCACCATTGACTAACATTGTTTTTAGTGACAGAACCACT
This sequence comes from Rhinella marina, assembly GCA_900303285.1. Taxonomy (NCBI): domain Eukaryota; kingdom Metazoa; phylum Chordata; class Amphibia; order Anura; family Bufonidae; genus Rhinella; species Rhinella marina. The sequence goes on along the minus strand of ONZH01006965.1, from coordinate 27,879 downwards.
TTGTTCCGTTTCTTTGACTGGACACAAAACGGCATCTTGCTGCCTGTCACAAAACAGAATGTGGACAGATTTCTTTCCATTCAGGCCTGGTCTCATGAATCAGGTTACATCATGTGGATGGCTGGGTGTGTGTGTCACTTACCTGGGGAGTAGATGGCACCAGGTGCACTATGGGAAGGAGGCAGCCTGGTCTGATGAATCAGGTTACATCATGTGGATGGTCCAGGTGTGTGTCACCAGGGGAGTAGATGGCACTAGGTGCACTATGGGAAGAAGGCAGCCTGGTCTGATGAATCAGGTTACATCATGTGGATAGTCCATGTGTGTGTGTCACTTACCTGGGGAGTAGATGGCACCAGGTGCACTATGGAAAGAAGGCAGCCTGGTCTGAGGAATCAGGTTACATCATGTGGACGGCCCGGTGTGTGTGTCACTTACCTGGGGAGTAGATGGCACCATGTGCACTATGGGAAGGAGGCAGCCTGGTCTGATGAATCAGGTTACATCATGTGGATGGTCCGGGTGTGTGTCACTTACCTGGGGAGTAGATGGCACCAGGTGCACTATGGGAAGAAGGCAGCCTGGTCTGAGGAATCAGGTTACATCATGTGGGCGGCCGGGTGTGTGTGTCACTTACCTGGGGAGTAGATGGCACCAGGTGCACTATGGGAAGGAGAAGATCTGGTCTGATGAATCAGGTTACATCATGGGGACGGCCGGGTGTGTGTCACTTACCTGGGGAGTAGATGGCACCAGGTGCACTATGGGAAGAAGGCGGTCTGGTCTGATGAATCAGTTACATCATGTGGACGGCCGGGTGTTGTGTCACTTACCTGGGGAGTAGATGGCACCAGGTGCACTATGGGAAGAAGGCGGTCTGGTCTGATAAATCAGGTTACATCATGTGGATGGTCCGGGTATGTGTCACTTACCTGGGGAGTAGATGGCACCATGTGCACTATGGGAAGGAGGCAGCCTGGTCTGAGGAATCAGGTTACATCATGTGGACGGCCGCAAGTGTGTGTCACTTACCTGTGGAGTAGATGACACCAGGTGCACTATGGGAAGGAGAAGACCTGGTCTGATGAATCCGGTTACATCATGTGGACGGCCGGGTGTGTGTGTCACTTACCTGGGGAGTAGATGGCACCAGGTGCACTATGGGAAGGAGAAGACCTGGTCTGATGAATCAGGTTACATCATGTGGATGGTCCGGGTGTGTGTCACTTACCTGGGGAGTAGATGGCACCATGTGCACTATGGGAAGGAGGCAGCCTGGTCTGAGGAATCAGGTTACATCATGTGGATGGCCAGGTGTGTGTGTCACTTACCTGGGGAGTAGATGGCACCAGGTGCACTATGGGAAGGAGAAGACTTGGTCTGATGAATCAGGTTACATCATGTGGACAGCCGGGTGTGTGTGTCACTTACCTGGGGAGTAGATGGCACCAGGTGCACTATGGGAAGGAGAAGACCTGGTCTGATGAATCAGGTTACATCATGTGGACGGCCGGGTGTGTGTCACTTACCTGGGGAGTAGATGGCACCAGGTGCACTATGGGAAGAAGGCAGCCTGGTCTGATGAATCAGGTTACATCATGTGGACGGCCGGGTGTGTGTCACTTACCTGGGGAGTAGATGGCACCAGGTGCACTATGGGAAGGAAGGCAGCCTGGTCTGATGAATCAGGTTACATCATGTGGACGGCCAGGGTGTGTGTCACTTACCTGGGGAGTAGATGGCACCAGGTGCACTATGAAAAGAAGGCAGCCTGGTCTGAGGAATCAGGTTACATTATTACATCATTACTAGTCAAAGCTTATAAAGAAGAACTTTAGGACTAAACTGAACGGTTTTCTTCCCGGTTTTGAGACCCTCTGCCGGATCTCTATACCGGAAAACAACAACGCAAGTGAAACAGGCCTAACTTTATTAGTAATGGAGAGTGAAAGTTCTTACCATAACTCTGCTGCCTTCTCCACCTCACTAGGACTGGTGGAAAGGAATATGTGAGCTGACTACACAGGGTTCTCATGTAGTCTGTAACCATGGAAACACAACATGGGATGAGATTTTTGTGATCAGGACTATTTACAGAGTTCCTTCATTTTACAGGTTAAAGCCATTACAGCAATACAAATGGTTGAAAAGCCGGAGGCAGGCAGAGAGGTGACAGAGAGGTGACAGATGGGATCAGTCACCTCTCTAAAATCTTCTGCCCCATTTATCCAAAAGCAGGTGTGGATTCCCATAAATCACAGTTACTCGGTATCACCCTCTCCACTGTAGGTACTTAGGGTCAGGAGCCGATGATGCCGCCGGCGCTGTGTGACTCCAGTGAAAACCATTCACCCTCAGAGCAAGTCGTAATTACAGAGCAAATTCTTCAGCCTCCAGTAAAGAATCTGCCCATGGTGTGAAGAAGCAGGTCGCCGCTGGTATTTGGGGTCACTTTAGAAGACTGCGGGGACGTAGCTGTAGGAAGAGCCGTGCTCCTGGTGATGTCACATCCAGGCTATATCTGCCCTTCCTGCCTATAGGCACAGATTCATCACATTCATACTTTTTACCATATATGCCAGAATTTAGGGCCTTGAAGGTAAAGGGCGTTTTACATGCAGCAAATCAGGGGATAAGGATACATGGATTCCTGCAAGCCCCGTATAGACGAATGATCTGCGCCTCCCTCACACATGTTTTTTTTCTTTTTGCATTTTTGAACAGTCATTTTTCACAAGTATTTTTGGTGATTTTTTATTTTGTACATTAAAAACATGCAGATTTCAAGTCCTGATGAGAAGTCTGGGAAAACTGCTGCACTCCGAGCATTCTGTGCTCTGAATCCAAAACACTTGGCCTACAGTTAGTAATGTGAGCACACCAAGATTTTGATGTAAATTGCGCCGGAATTTTGCAAAATTTGGGCATCTAGGTTTAAAGAAAGTTTGTGTACCTAGTACGAAAATGGATGTGACTTACCACAAAAGGGGATACTATATCTCCGTATGGAGGGCACGTAAATGGCGGAGGAGATGGAGGAGTCTTATAGGCCGGGTAACACTTCTGTAAATGAGCTCCTAACAAGCTCTATGCAAAATTTTTAATTACATGCAATTACAAAGGTGTTCAGATCCAGGGGCTGGTTTGAAAATATGTAGAATATTTTTCATGGGACGACCCCTTTAAGAACCAGTGACATTTTTTCCTCTCTGTCTTCCAGTGGTCATAATTTTTTTTCTACAATTACCTATATGAGACCTTGAATTTTGTGGGACAAGTTGTATTTTTAGGAACGATTTTGGAGTTTTTATAGTGTACTAGCAGAAGGACCCGGCTTCTCCTGGGTATATTTCGTCTATCATTTAATGTTTCTGTGTGTCGTTGCAGAGAAAAAGTCAATGCAGCTGACAGAAGTTGATTTTTACCTTCATTTTTTCAATCCCCATAGGCTGCGGAGTGGGAGGGGGCGTGACCTTACCGGGTCGGGGAGCGTGGTTTAGCTGGACTTTGGAGGGGGTTGCTTTTAAGTCCTTCTTTTGAGGGTGGCCTGAATTAAAGGTCGATACCATGGTAATTTATGAGGACACGCAATGGGTAGCAGAGGAAGAAAACATTGCACGGGTATATTTAATCTATTTCATTTAGTGTTTCTGGTTGTTGTTGCAGAAAAAAAGTCACCCTCCCACCTCTGCAGCTGACAGAAGTTGAATTTTAGCTTCATTTTTTCAATCCCCGTTGGCTGCGGAGTGGAGGGGGGCGTGGCCTGATTGAGTCAGAGGCGTGGCTTAGCGAGACCTGGGGCGGGGGTTTTAAGTCCTTCTTTTGAAGGTGGCCTGAATTACAGGTTGATGCCATGGTAATTTATGAGGACACGCCATGGGTAGCAGTGTTAGAAAACATCTTTTATTACTACTGTATGGTCTTAGTCTAAAATTAGTCTATTTCATCTATTTCATTTAATGTTTCTGTGTGTCGTTGCAGAGAGAAAGTCAATGCAGCTGACAGAAGTTGATTTTTACCTTCATTTTTTCAATCCCCATAGGCTGTGGAGTGGGAGGGGGCGTGACCTGACAGGGTCGGGGGCGTGGCTTAGCAGGACCTTGGGGGGTTGCCTTTAAGTCCTTCTTTAGGGGGCAGCTTGAATTACAAGTCAATGCCATGGTAATTTATGAAGACACGCAATGGGTAGCAGTGGAAGAAAACATCTTTTATTAGTACTGAACGGTCTTAGTCTAAAATTAGTCTAAAACATAAGTTATATTTATGGTAACCGGAATACCCCTTTAACAGTGTCATTCACAGCACTCTGCCCCTTTAAAGCAGAGAATAGAAATGGCTGAGCTCTTCAGCTGGCTGCTAATTACCTGGCTAGGTTGTTATGGAAACCTGTGTGCATCTGGAGAAAATGGCAGTTGGAATTTGAAGTTAAATGCTCCCAGACTAATAGTGGCTAATGCAGGTCATATTTTGGGAATATCTCTGGAACGGTACGTCCTAGAGAGCTGAGGCCTGGTCTAAAACCTTCCTGGACACCTGATGTACCTGTGTGCCAAATTTGGCATAGAGAACAGACAGACAGAAACTCATTTTTATAATATTAAGAGATTACGTGCATGGTATTTTTAAGGAGAAAGATAAAAAACAGCAATTTCATTATTTTGTGGGATTTATTTATACGGCGTTCACTGTGTGGTATAAGTAACATATCTGTCTTCTATGGGTCACTACCATTATGACTTTTATATATATTTTTTTTTATATTTTTTTCTGTCCTCCCAGTAGCCTATGAACTCCCCCACTGCCCCCCGTCCTCTAGACCGGCTGAGATCACAGGCAGCCATAGGCGGGTGGGTTGGTCTGCTTTCAGGATCGGTAACAGCTATAGATATAGTTCTGGTCTTGTTTGAAAGCCGACAATCTAAGCTTTAGAGTGCATTCACACAACCATATGTATTTTGGATCCATCATGACAACGACAATTCTTGTCTGCAATATGGACGAGAAGAGGACACGTTCCATCTTTATTGGGGGACATACGGACTGCAACACAAGTGTTGTCCGCATTTTTTGCAGATGCACAATGAATGGGTCCACAGCTAATCTGCAAAAAATGCGGACCAAAAATACGGTCATGTGAATGTGGCCTTAGAACAAGACCAGAATCTCGCTCTGCTACTTCAGGAGATATAGCTGTTAGAAATACCGGTAGGTGCAGGAGTGAAAACAGCTGAAATCTGCTTTCACTCCTGACAAAGTAGATGAGATAATGCTGAGATTTCCGTCTTGGTTCTAAAGCTTACGTTGTCAACTTTCACACAAGACCAGAATCGTCTACTGATCCTGAGATATTAGGGGTTAAAGGAGCCTCCCTCCTCACTCTGCTGCCCATCTCACACATTGGTGGCATATTGCCAGGATATATACCACTGTTATCAAATAGGTATGAGTCACTAGAAAGGGGCCCCCAAAGTGAAGCGCGGCCACCCTCCTTCTTTGGGAGAACTGAAAATATCCAAGTGCTGACTCAGCTATTTCTGGAACTCCCATAGAGGTGAATGAAAAGGTGGCTGTGCTTGCGCAGTGCACTCTCCGTCACTTTGGGTGCCCTGATCTAGAGATTGGTGTAGGATCCAGAGGTGGGACTCGCACCTACTGTATCTGACATTGGTGGAATATCCTAGCAATACGCCTCCAATGTGTGAGACGGGCCAACCCCAAGTCCTTTTCTCGAAACCCATGGAGAGCGGACGTAGAATTATATCATATATAAGTCTATCATCAGCCGGGTCCACACCGCTGGTCTAAAGGTGGCCGTGCACATCAGTGACCTCTGTGGTGGCAGCGATCATATGCCGTATCTGCACATGCCACCACTGAGGCCATTGATAGATGATGTGACTAGACGGCAACTCACACTATCTGTCCGGCGGAGACGGGAGGTCGGTGCTGGAATCGGAGGCCGGTGACAAATGCAGCTTTTATATATTTTTTTTAATCCCTGCACCCAATATTCAATATCAAAAGGGGTTCCCAGCAGTAGGACCTCCACCGATCTGATGGTGGACCCCTCTCCCAAGATGTTGTCTACAATGACACCCGGTCGTGTGGCCATAGTGTACATGTTTGCAGTGATTCTCACCTCTCCAGCCTCACAGTGCTGCTTCAGACGTTTGTGGTCATCGGGGCGCCCCCTGACCGGCGATCTGTTCCTGTCTTTCATCAGCCATGGCTATTCTCTGGGCTCCAGTATCCCCGCCGGCCCACCCTGGTCACCTGTGACGTGCAGGTTAAGTGGCCATCAGTTTCTGTTCTCACTATGTCTTTCATGAACTTTTAGACCAAATGCCTCTGAAACCACCCGGAACTTGGTAAACAGCGCACCTCATCAATTAACTCCGGGTGATTACAGCCAAACGTATGTCTTCACCAAATGAGACCCTCTGAAGACGGGACCCATCACCGAGCCCCCCTCCGTCTGTCTGCAGTTTTCTGGTTCCCATTATTTTCTTGCTGTAAGGAGAGGGATTCATGCTCTCATTTCCTCTGAGCTTGTGCTTACCTACAGCAATCGAGTTGCAGTGTAAAGCATGATGGAGGGAAAGATGAGGCAGATTACAGTGGACACATCTGTGCCCCGCAGTAGGGCCTTGTATCACTTTAACCATTCCGTGTCTTGGGCACCATTGTGGCAGCTTTAGTTCTCGCAAAGCTCATTCTTTACAGACAACGTCAGTATTCCGTAAAAGGGTTGTCCAGTTTCCGATATTGATGACCTATGCTCGGGCGTCCGACACCCGGCACCTCGACCATCAGACCACTATTTCCCTGCTCGCCATGGACATCGCAGCGATGTAATTTCTGCTCCTCCGTCCTATTCACTTAGATGGCTGCCCCTTCCATGCAGTGAATAGGACGGAGAAGCTGTAAGTACACTGCTGCGGTGTCGACGGCAAGCGGGTGAACAGAGAGCTCAGCGCTTGACCTGCTGTGGACTTCATGTGTATTGCGATGGTTGGAATCCACAGCGTAAATTGAGATGTCGTGGATTTAATTTCCGCACTGCGGGTCACTTTCCGCTGTGGATTCTTTGTTCGGCATGAGGATGGATCTCCTTGCTGATACTGTACAGCATGGCAGACTTGGCACTCGAGAATCTGCAGCATTTCAGACCCATGAGGACATACTTTTATGGAGGAAAAAAGTGCGTGACATTTGGAAGAATTCCAGCGTTGTTGGGAATTCCTGCAGTCCTCGTAAGTCACTTGCAGATTTTTCCCCAGTAGGAAAATATTTGAGGTCCGGTAATGGTTGAGCTCAGATCTTGCTGCAAGTATCAGAGGAGCAGAGGAGCGCCAGCTTAATTCTGCATCCTTCTGCAGGCGGGCTGTGTTATCCGACGCTAATTAGACATCCATACTGGTATTTTTACGCTGCCTGCACACGGCTGTAGATTCTGCAAAAATTTCCAGGCAGATTTCTTGTTTCCGCATCAAAATCTGCATGTTACTTGTGGATTTTGTTACAGATTTGGTGCGATTTTGTCTCATATGTGCACCTAAAATTCTTCAGATATTAAAATCCGCACGGCAGGTCAGTTTCTGCACAGAAGAAAAAAGCCAAGTGCTCATGAGGTCTCCTCTCATACGCCTGGTACTGGTGCTGGATTACGCCACGTTTTTCCCCTGAATGGGTTTACCTGAAATTATCCCCACAATCTTTTATTTTTTTTTTTTTTTTTTTTTGTGCAGTCAGTGGATGCACTGTATACAGCAGATATCATGTGACAGTGTAAAGACGGAAGAACGACGGTGATGAAGGATCTTTCAGGATTTTTCTTCTTCAGTCGTATGTTAAATAGTGTATAACATTGGATGAATGGTGAAAATCAATAGAAACTGCAGTGTAAGGATCCTAAGTGTGAAGTGATGGATCGGGAGAAGGCCTCGGGATATCATTGACTGTTCAGTCTCAGCCAGGACTTTGGAAGAGAAGGATTTAGGGGGTTCTGTGGCCGGGCAGTAGGGAAAGTGCTGCATAGATGTATAGTAGGAAGAGGGAGCCTGACCCCACATCTGGAGGTCCGTGTGCGGTTCTGGAGACCTCACCTACAAAACAACACAGGTAAAATAGAACCGGTCCAAAGATGGCTGCTAAAATAGTGGAGAGTCTAAAACTTACCGATTTACATCTTACATCTTACCATCTGTGACATTTATAGTGTATGCCATAAAGATCAGGTAGGTGCCAGTCCGCGCCTCTGGGGCCTGCTCCAGGATGGGGCCCGGACTATAGACACATGTGCGCGTATTGTGGATTTATCCAAAAATCCACAAACCTCTAAGAAGTGTTACTTTTTACCCCATGTTCACCTATGTGATTCTGGTTTATGGGGGGAAGGGGGTGTAGGCATGGCAAATGACAAATATAATCATAGTACAGCTATAAAATACCACACGTTTTGGTGCAGACACATGCCCCTGAGTAGCTCCATAAAAGCTCTACGTGCCAGCTATTAAAGCGTTAAAAGCGAGCAGTAGACTGTCTTTCTCCAGCCTCAGCCCAGCAGCAGTAATGCCGACGTCTTACAGACCTTCTTACTGTCTTCTGGAGGACACCGTCATGTCTGTAAACATTTGTACATGTGATTGACTGACTGGAACCGGCGCTCACCAGCTCCATTCACGGAAGTGCAGCGCAGTCGTAACCTCCGTGTAAATTCCCCGGACGCCCATAGGAACTCTTATAAAGGTATCTAGCAGGAAAGGGAAGCAGCAGCACAAAATGGTTTAGGCCCCACTTGGTTATGGCCGCCTCCAGCAGCCAGGGGTTCTTGTCTCTATGATTATATTGCTGTGAGTTTCACACGAATACGTTAGGCCCAGGACACCTGCTCCGTGTGGCGGCCTCATTTCCCGGACTGCTCTCTGCTCCTCTGACCTGAACTCATAGCATCATAATTACTTCAGATGCGGTGAGTTCCTGCCTGTCCACAGGTCTGCTGCACTGTTCTGACATAATCCCTTAAGTACAGTACAGTGGACCTGCAGTGAGGCAGGAACTCACAGCATCATACATTACTAAGAGGCTGTCAGTTCAGAGGGACAGTGACAGTGTGGGGAATGTGGCCGCTTCATGGAGTGTGTGTCCCAGACCAAACACCTCAAATAAAACTGGCTTAAAGGGGTTTTCTAAGATTTTTATACGGATATCCTCAGGATAGGTTACCAGTATCTGATCAGTGGGGGTCCAACAGCCGGAACCCCCGCCGATCAGCTGACTCCAGCGCTCATAGTAGTGCCGTGGCCTTCATCAGTCACAGGAGCAGCTCAGCCCCATAGAAGTTAATGGAGCTGAGCGGCGATACCAAGCACATCCGCTATACAATGTACGGAGCTGTGCTTGGTGAGCGGGGAGAAGGCTGTGGTACTCGCAGCTGATCGGTGGGGGTCCTGGGTGTCGGACCCCCACCAGATATTGATGACCTATCCTGTGGATTGGATAGGTCAGTATAAAATTCTTGGTAAACCCCTATACGTGTACGCAGTGGATTTTATACTGTCTGCTGGAATACCGCAGCACTAAGTCCACACCTAACTGTGCGGATTGTTCAGGACTTCATAGTGTAAATCCTGCATCGCCAAGGCTGAGATCTGTGGAGGAGCTCCGCTCACAGCGCGGGGCAGGCTACATGGGGACAGGATTTCCTAACACCTTGTTGTGGCTGCAATCTGCTGTGTGTGAACCTGTGCTAAGATCTGGGATCCGTCTGCGGTAGAACCATAAGACCGGGCAGAATTCGGTGTGAATGTGGAAGTTGTGGTGTCCATGAGGAGAGCCGGGTCTGATGAAGCAGAGCTCGTTCTGTCCAGTGGTTTCGAGAGTTCTCAGCCGCTGAGACTGGATGGTGCCTCAACCTCTTCCCCAGAGCCCCTGCAGCCCATTGGTATGGAAAAGATATTAGGGGGAAGGGAGCAGAGAATACCGTTTCCATGGTTTCCCACCGCTTTCCCTGTCACTCTCCTACCTCGCATTCAGTAAATTCATGGAATAGCAGAAGAGTCCGCCCGTGCCGGTGTTCTCCTGGTCATCCCGAATAACATTACTGTCACCATTATACTTCATGAGAAAGAAACCTAACGGGTTCCCTTATTTTACCCTTTCACTGCCAGGGGAATTTGGTCATTTTACACCTCTGGGATCCAGGACCATCTTCACAGTTTTGTGTCTAGAAAAAAACAACAACCAAAAACAGTAAATTATAAAATTTAAAATATAATCTATTTTCTGAAATGAACCTGGTGCGTTGTCAAAATGCCCCTCAGAACTTTAGACACCTCTAAACAATTTAGCATCAAAGTGTCATTTTCCATAAAAATTGTACAAACTTTGATATTAGTGGTTAAAAGTGTGACCCCAGCAGAAGGTTATACGCATCGCACCTCCTGAAGATAGAAGCACAACATATCCCAGGGTCACACTTACCGCTCAGGCCTAAATGTAGATGACTACCAACCACAAATGTCCTATCAATCAGTGACAGGGACCATGTATCCAATAGCAATCCTCACCAGGGGTGGTCCGCTGCGTTGCCTCTGGTCTTGGATGGGTTTGCACTTCCCTTGATGCAGTTGCACCCTGCGTATATATCTTTTTATGTGGCTTTATACTAATTTATGATATAGTTTCCAGGACACCTGCTTTTTATCTCCTCTTATTGGTCCGCACTGATTTTGAACTTTTTGCAGCATATTTTATGGTATCTGTTTATATACTCCTTGGGGGGTCATTTATCAAACTGGTGTAACGTAGAACTGGCTCAGTCGCCCATAGCAACCAATCAGATTCCACTTTTCATTTTTGTCAGCTCCTTTTAAAAATGGAAGGAGGAATCTGATTGGTTTCTATGGGAGCGACTGAGCCAGTTCTACGTTACACCAGTTTGATAAATGACCCCCATTTGTTTATCTCTGGGTTTCCCCTATCATACATACAGTATAAAGGAGTACACCCCAACGGATCTGTCAGAAAACCTTCATTTCCTTTCACAATCCATATTTTCTGTGGGATACCATCTAAAAAATACTCCCACAAATGTGACCATTGATTGCAAAGCAGACTTGTTCATTTGTACAAACAGAAAAGTAATTTTCCTAACAAATTCACTTGCAAAAATTAGTGCACCCCGGTGAAAGCCTAAAGTTTAGACTACAAAATTCTAACTAGCAACAATTCAACCCCAGGTGAGTCTAATTCATTAAACAGGTGGCTATAAAAAAAATGTTATTTAACCCCTTAATGACTGGGTCATTTTCCAATTTTTTTTTTTCATTTAATTTTTTACCCCCAGCCTTCCCAGAGCCATAACTTTTTTATTTTTCCATTCACATAGCCGGGTGAGGGTTTGTTTTTCTTGGGACAAGTTGTACTTTCTAACAGCATCATTTACAGTTGCATAAAATGTAGTGGGAAAAAAATCCAAATGGAGTGGGATTATAAAAAACATGAGATAAAACTGATCTGTTCCCTTCATTCTCCAGGTCAGTACGATTACAGTGATACCACATTTATATAGTTTTATAGGTTTTGTTTTACATTGTTCCCTATGAGATAAAACTGACCTGTTCTCTTCATTCTCTGGGTCAGTACGATTACAGTGATACCACATTTATATAGTTTTATAGGTTTTGTTTTTACAGTGTTTCCTATGAGATAAAACTGACCTGTTCTCTTCATTCTCCGGTCAGTACGATTACAGTGATACCACATTTATATAGTTTTATGGGTTTTGTTTTTTAGTGTTCCCTATGAGATAAAACTGACCTGTTCTCTTCATTCTCCGGTCAGTACGATTACAGTGATACCACATTTATATAGTTTTATGGGTTTTGTTTTTACATTGTTTCCTATGACATAAAACTGACCTGTTCTCTTCATTCTCTGGGTCAGTATGATTACAGTGATACCACATTTATATAGTTTTATGGGTTTTGTTTTTACAGCGTTCCCTATGAGATAAAACTGACCTGTTCTCTTCATTCTCCAGGTCAGTACGATTACAGTGATACCACATTTATATAGTTTTATGGGTTTTGTTTTTACTGTGTTCTCTATTAGATAAAACTGACCTGTTCTCTTCATTCTCCAGGTCAGTACGATTACAGTGATACCACATTTATATAGTTTTATGGGTTTTGTTTTTACTGTGTTCTCTATGAGATAAAACTGACCTGTTCTCTTCATTCTCCGGGTCAGTACGATTACAGTGATACCACATTTATATAGTTTTATGGGTTTTGTTTTTACAGTGTTCCCTATTAGATAAAACTGACCTGTTCTCTTCATTCTCTGGTCAGTACGATTACAGTGATACCACATTTATATAGTTTTATGGGTTTTGTTTTACAGCGTTCCCTATGAGATAAAACTGATCTGTTCTCTTCATTCTCCGGTCAGTACGATTACAGTGATACCACATTTATATAGTTTTATGGGTTTTGTTTTTACATTGTTCCCTATGAGATAAAACTGACCTGTTCTCTTCATTCTCCGGTCAGTACGATTACAATGATACCACATTTATATAGTTTTATGGGTTTTGTTTTTACAGTGTTCCCTATGAGATAAAACTGACCTGTTCTCTTCATTCTCCAGATCAGTACGATTACAGTGATACCACATTTATCTAGTTTTATGGGTTTTGTATTTACAGTGTTCTCTATTAGATAAAACTGATCTGTTCTCTTCATTCTCTGATCAGTACGATTACAGTGATACCACATTTATATAGTTTTATGGGTTTTGTTTTTACATTGTTCCCTATGAGATAAAACTGATCTGTTCTCTTCATTCTCTGATCAGTACGATTACAGTGATACCACATTTATATAGTTTTATGGGTTTTGTTTTTACAGCGTTCCCTATGAGATAAAACTGACCTGTTCTCTTCATTCTTCAGGTCTGTACGATTACAGTGATACCACATTTATATAGTTTTATGGGTTTTGTCTTTACATTGTTCCCTATGAGATAAAACTGACCTGTTCTCTTCATTCTCTGGGTCAGTACAATTACAGTGATACCACATTTATATAGTTTTATGGGTTTTGTTTTTACAGTGTTCCCTATGAGATAAAACTGACCTGTTCTCTTCATTCTCCGGTCAGTACGATTACAGTGATACCACATTTATATAGTTTTATGGGTTTTGTTTTACAGCGTTCCCTATGAGATAAAACTGACCTGTTCTCTTCATTCTCCGGTCAGTACGATTACAGTGATATCACATTTATATAGTTTTATGGGTTTTGTTTTTACAGTGTTCCCTATGAGATAAAACTGACCTGTTCTCTTCATTCTCTGGGTCAGTACGATTACAGTGATACCACATTTATATAGTTTTATGGGTTTTGTTTTTACAGTGTTCTCTATGAGATAAAACTGACCTGTTCTCTTCATTCTCCGGGTCAGTACGATTACAGTGATACCACATTTATATAGTTTTATGGGTTTTGTTTTTACAGTGTTCCCTATGAGATAAAACTGACCTGTTCTCTTCATTCTCCGGTCAGTACGATTACAGTGATACCACATTTATATAGTTTTATGGGTTTTGTTTTTACAGTGTTCCCTATGAGATAAAACTGACCTGTTCTCTTCATTCTCAGGTCAGTACGATTACAGTGATACCACATTTATATAGTTTTATAGGTTTTGTTTTTACATTGTTCCCTATGAGATAAAACTGACCTGTTCTCTTCATTCTTCAGGTCTGTACGATTACAGTGATACCACATTTATATAGTTTTATGGGTTTTGTTTTTACATTGTTCCCTATGAGATAAAACTGACCTGTTCTCTTCATTCTCTGGTCAGTACGATTACAGTGATACCACATTTATATAGTTTTATGGGTTTTGTTTTTACAGTGTTCCCTATGAGATAAAACTGACCTGTTCTCTTCATTCTCTGGGTCAGTACGATTACAGTGATACCACATTTATATAGTTTTATGGGTTTTGTTTTTACAGTGTTCCTATGAGATAAAACTGACCTGTTCTCTTCATTCTCTGGGTCAGTACGATTACAGTGATACCACATTTATATAGTTTTATGGGTTTTGTTTTTACAGTGTTCCCTATGAGATAAAACTGACCTGTTCTCTTCATTCTCCGGTCAGTACGATTACAGTGATACCACATTTATATAGTTTTATGGGTTTTGTTTTTACAGTGTTCCCTATGAGATAAAACTGACCTGTTCTCTTCATTCTCCGGGTCAGTACGATTACAGTGATACCACATTTATATAGTTTTATGGGTTTTGTTTTTACAGTGTTCCCTATGAGATAAAACTGACCTGTTCTCTTCATTCTCCGGTCAGTACGATTACAGTGATACCACATTTATATAGTTTTATGGGTTTTGTTTTTACAGTGTTCCCTATGAGATAAAACTGACCTGTTCTCTTCATTCTCAGGTCAGTACGATTACAGTGATACCACATTTATATAGTTTTATGGGTTTTGTTTTTACAGTGTTCCCTATGAGATAAAACTGACCTGTTCTCTTCATTCTCAGGTCAGTACGATTACAGTGATACCACATTTATATAGTTTTATGGGTTTTGTTTTACAGTGTTCCCTATGAGATAAAACTGACCTGTTCTCTTCATTCTCCGGTCAGTACGATTACAGTGATACCACATTTATATAGTTTTATGGGTTTTGTTTTTACAGTGTTCCCTATGAGATAAAACTGACCTGTTCTCTTCATTCTCTGGTCAGTACGATTACAGTGATACCACATTTATATAGTTTTATGGGTTTTGTTTTTACAGTGTTCCCTATGAGATAAAACTGATCTGTTCTCTTCATTCTCTGGGTCAGTACGATTACAGTGATATCACATTTATATAGTTTTATGGGTTTTGTTTTTACAGCGTTCCCTATGAGATAAAACTGACCTGTTCTCTTCATTCTCAGGTCAGTACGATTACAGTGATACCACATTTATATAGTTTTATGGGTTTTGTTTTTACAGTGTTCCCTATGAGATAAAACTGACCTGTTCTCTTCATTCTCTGGTCAGTACGATTACAGTGATACCACATTTATATAGTTTTATGGGTTTTGTTTTTACAGTGTTCCTATTAGATAAAACTGACCTGTTCTCTTCATTCTCTGGTCAGTACGATTACAGTGATACCACATTTATATAGTTTTATGGGTTTTGTCTTTACAGTGTTCCCTATGAGATAAAACTGATCTGTTCTCTTCATTCTCCAGGTCAGTACGATTACAGTGATACCACATTTATATAGTTTTATGGGTTTTGTATTTACAGTGTTCTCTATGAGATAAAACTGATCTGTTCTCTTCATTCTTCAGGTCAGTACGATTACAGTGATACCACATTTATATAGTTTTATGGGTTTTGTTTTTACAGTGTTCTCTATTAGATAAAACTGACCTGTTCTCTTCATTCTCCAGGTCAGTACGATTACAGTGATACCACATTTATATAGTTTTATGGGTTTTGTTTTTACAGTGTTCCCTATGAGATAAAACTGACCTGTTCTCTTCATTCTCTGGTCAGTACGATTACAGTGATACCACATTTATATAGTTTTATGGGTTTTGTCTTTACGAGCGTTCCCTATGAGATAAAACTGATCTGTTCTCTTCATTCTCCAGGTCAGTACGATTACAGTGATACCACATTTATAGTTTTATGGGTTTTGTATTTACAGTGTTCCCTATGAGATAAAACTGACCTGTTCTCTTCATTCTCTGGTCAGTACGATTACAGTGATACCACATTTATATAGTTTTATGGGTTTTGTTTTTACAGTGTTCCCTATGAGATAAAACTGACCTGTTCTCTTCATTCTCCAGGTCAGTACGATTACAGTGATACCACATTTATATAGTTTTATGGGTTTTGTTTTTACAGTGTTCTCTATGAGATAAAACTGACCTGTTCTCTTCATTCTCTGGGTCAGTACGATTACAGTGATACCACATTTATATAGTTTTATGGGTTTTGTTTTTACAGTGTTCCCTATGAGATAAAACTGACCTGTTCTCTTCATTCTCCAGGTCAGTACGATTACAGTGATACCACATTTATAGTTTTATGGGTTTTGTTTTACAGTGTTCCCTATGAGATAAAACTGATCTGTTCTCTTCATTCTCTGATCAGTACGATTACAGTGATACCACATTTATATAGTTTTATGGGTTTTGTTTTTACATTGTTCCCTATGAGATAAAACTGATCTGTTCTCTTCATTCTCTGGTCAGTACGATTACAGTGATACCACATTTATATAGTTTTATGGGTTTTGTTTTTACAGTGTTCCTTATGAGATAAAACTGACCTGTTCTCTTCATTCTCTGGGTCAGTACGATTACAGTGATACCACATTTATATAGTTTTATGGGTTTTGTTTTTACAGTGTTTCCTATGAGATAAAACTGACCTGTTCTCTTCATTCTCCGGGTCAGTACGATTACAGTGATACCACATTTATATAGTTTTATGGGTTTTGTTTTTACAGTGTTCCCTATGAGATAAAACTGACCTGTTCTCTTCATTCTCCAGGTCAGTACGATTACAGTGATACCACATTTATATAGTTTTATGGGTTTTGTTTTTACAGTGTTCCCTATGAGATAAAACTGACCTGTTCTCTTCATTCTCTGGGTCAGTACGATTACAGTGATACCACATTTATATAGTTTTATGGGTTTTGTTTTTACAGTGTTTCCTATGAGATAAAACTGATCTGTTCTCTTCATTCTCCGGGTCAGTACGATAACAGTGATACCACATTTATATAGTTTTATGGGTTTTGTTTTTACAGTGTTCCCTATGAGATAAAACTGACCTGTTCTCTTCATTCTCTGATCAGTACGATTACAGTGATACCACATTTATATAGTTTTATGGGTTTTGTCTTTACGACGTTCCCTATGAGATAAAACTGATCTGTTCTCTTCATTCTCCGGTCAGTACGATTACAGTGATACCACATTTATATAGTTTTATGGGTTTTGTTTTTACAGTGTTTCCTATGAGATAAAACTGACCTGTTCTCTTCATTCTCCGGGCCAGTACGATTACAGTGATACCACATTTATATAGTTTTATGGGTTTTGTTTTTACAGTGTTCCTTATGAGATAAAACTGACCTGTTCTCTTCATTCTCTGGGTCAGTACGATTACAGTGATACCACATTTATATAGTTTTATGGGTTTTGTTTTTACAGTGTTCCCTATGAGATAAAACTGACCTGTTCTCTTCATTCTCCGGGTCAGTACGATTACAGTGATACCACATTTATATAGTTTTATGGGTTTTGTTTTTACATTGTTCCTTATGAGATAAAACTGACCTGTTCTCTTCATTCTCCGGTCAGTACGATTACAGTGATACCACATTTATATAGTTTTATGGGTTTTGTTTTTACAGTGTTTCCTATGAGATAAAACTGACCTGTTCTCTTCATTCTCCAGGTCAGTACGATTACAGTGATACCACATTTATATAGGTTTTTTTGCGTTTTAAAAATATTTTTTTCTTTGCATCGCCATATTCTGACCCTGTTAACTCTTTTATTTTTATGTGTACGGGGCTGTGTGGTGGCTCATCTTTTGCAGGGCGATCTGTACTTTTCACTGATTCCATTATGAGGTGTGTATGACATAGGAACTAATGTGCAGCAGCTTTGGATCATTCAGGAGGACCGAGGCTGCCGCACAAACCATCTGACTCCCCTCATCCCCGCTAAGGGGGGGCTGGTGCACGTCTGTGAGCATGCACCCCCGGACTTTGACCTCGCAGAAGTCGTGGTCACATTGGACCACAGCATCTGAGGGGTTAAATGTGTGTGATCGACGTTATTGTTGATCACAGTCATTAGTTTAAAACAGCACACACCCGGCAGCTTTGGCTCCTGATCCACTCACGAGCTGTCACCATCTTTACAGTCCTGACCGCTGATGTATATTTGCGTAAGGTGGTCGGGAACAGATTAACAAAGAAAACCCCTTCCCATTTCATGCTGTCAGCAATGGCACCACATGGAAGAGAAACGTCACAAGACCTGAGAAAGAAAAGAAGACGGCTACAAGAAGATCGGCAAAGCTGTACTTATCAGTCACAATACTGGAGCAAAAGTAATACAAAAATGTAACAAAGATGGAACTGCAGCCATCTCCAGGAGACGTTTGGCCGTCCGTGGACGTTGACACCTAAACAGGAGCATCTTCTGATGAGAAGGGTTGAAGATAATCGCCACAGAAGTCCTCTGCAGTTATCTGGAGATGTAGAAAGCCAAACTGTGCTGAAAGATGAAGACTGCTGGGACTCTGTACCCTGGAGTGATGAGACCAAGATGAATGGATCTGATGGCGTCACAAAGGTAAGGAGTAGACAGAAAAGTGCATGGTGCCTGCAGTGAAACATGGCGTTGTCTCATGTGGGGCTGTGAGTGCCACCGAGGGTCGGGCTCGCACTTCATTGATGGAATCATGAATTCACAGATGTGCTGCTGCCGTCACTCCGGGCCCTTGACAGGACATTGATCCAGTACACACATCTAAGGCCACTGCTGTGGTGACCACGTGTGTCTCCCGGTCTGAACCCAATGGACACCTATGGGGAATTCTGCAGAGACAAGAGCGTCGCTCTCCTTCCGGCATCCAGACTCTAAGAGACCTCGTTCCTGAAGAATGGAGAGAGATGGATTTCACCGTCTGTCACCAGCTTGTTCATCTCATGCCTAGAAGACTTGGTGGTCCTTAAATCCCATGGCGGTCACACAAAATACTAGATGTGGTAGTTTTTGATGTGCGGTGCATTCAGTTAATGCAACAAATTTGAGTAAAACTGATAATTTTGCAATGTGTGTTATTAACCTTACTGTCATGTCGTGGGTTAAGCAAATGTTCTATGAAACTTATCAAAAATTGGGAAGTTGTTCTTGAGTTCATTGCGATATTGATTAAAATCCTCCTTTTAAGGGGGGGTGCCCATTTACAGTCCCATAGTATGTGGGGATATTCAATACTACATTCCCTGGACATTTAAACTATGTGAGGACCTATTGTCCTGATATTATGTCTACATATTTTTGCAGCTCTGTGACCGTTCTCCTGGGTTAATTTTTAATTATGGTCTTTAACCTTTTATTGGGATGGTTATTTGTACCTGATTATTATATGTTTCAATAAGGTTTACTTGGTGGTACTGTACTTACTACTGGGTGTTTATTGTGTTATTGGACTTGTATATCATTTATAGGTGGTGTCACTGGAGGTACATGTCTGCATAAAATCACTAGAACTAGGGAGAACAGTCTTCTCACTCCTTTTCCGGAAAAAAAAAAAACCCTTCGTATGTGACAGAGAGCAAATATCTCCTCTAATTGATTGGGGGGGGGGGGGGCTAATTACATTTACAGAAGTCTCTGGTATCATGTAGAAAGGGTGACATGTGAGCCATGTGAGCTTTAGGGTAAAACTGTGAGTGCGGTGCTAGCTGCAATACAGCCGGAGATAGAGCCTTCAGAGTAAACGCTGCAGCAATACTCAGCCCCTCGTATCCCACGTCAACCTGCTCTGTATATAGAGATTGTGGTTCTTGGGTTTAAAAAAAACTGACCAGGTTTGTATCTCTAGCTGCTATACAGCTTGAGATGGAGTTGGTTGTAGCATGGAGTTATCGTACTTCCTATAGAAAAGTCTATGGGAGAATGTCTGCAGAGAACCCCAGAACCTGCTGCTATTTAAAACAGCAAGGGAGCGAAAAACGCAGCTTCAGACACAGCAGGGTTTGTACAGTGTTTTATCATTTTCACGTGCAAAATCTGTCTGTGCCCCCCCCCCCCCCCCAAAAAAAAAAAAAAAAATTTGGGGGGAAAAAAGTTTGAAACCATCCTGATGTGTGGGAATATGCCAGTCTGTGTATTCACGGGGCGATGGGCTGATCCGGTTAGACCTTACAGCATGACAAATAAACAAAATCTGACGCATTTTGGTTGGAGCGACTAACGATCTTATAGATGGAAAGACGCAGCTTCTTGCTGTCTGATAGTACAGCGCAGTTCCTGTGATCCGGCATCCGATCAGGAAAGTCTGAACAGCTGGCACTTGTACCCAGCGCAGGACGGGGCATTCATTAGACCAGAAGACAGAGAGGAGATCTCTTCCTGGAGGTTCTCTGTCTGATAATCCAGAATACTCGTTATTCAGGCAGCTTTCTCCTGAGATGTCTGTTATATGCAGTCTTCCTGGTGACAACCCCTTTGTGGTCCTTCCAGTTATTGTGTCAGCCGCCTCTGGTTCACAGCTGACTTCAGTTCATGGCCGGCTGCCATCCTTCTCCTCTTGTGGGTGACCTCTGGCACCAGTTACTCCCATCATCTGGCCTGACGCAGGAAGTTTGCTTCAGCTTCCTTGACTTTCACCCAGAAATGTGACCGTGAAGTTGCGGTTTCCTGCCTTTAAGACGAGTCATTGCTGACAAGCATAAGCTGGTTGTGCCTGTCCTTACTGGGCCGGCGAGCACCTTAAGACGTCATTCCTATAAACTAAAGTAAATCCATCAACTAACTGGAGATGCATTATAACCCACCACGTCACGAGGACTGGCGATATCTCCACCGTTCTGCAGTGATTCCTCATTGAATTGGGGTTAATGAAGGTATCAGTCATGGTGGTGGACACTGCTTTATAATGAACAATACTGCACTTTACTAATTCATGCATTATAACTTCAAAGCTGGATCAGAAAATATCTGATTGCTGCCAATTCTAAAAAACATCCGTCTGCTTCAGGGCTCATTCACATAGGACATCAGTCAGGCTTTGGTGTGAGAACAGGAGCCGGACATTAAACGGGGGAGGGGGGGGAGGAGGGGCAGGGAGGTGACACCAGGCACCAGGACGTCCAGTGTGGAAATACGTCCTCCGTCAGCCCAGCAAACATCAGTACAGAGGCATCCCACAAAAGACATACACTGCCTGCTATACTTTATCATGGGAGCCTATGGGCGACATATGCAGTGCGGTATGCTGAAGATGTGAACAGAGCCTTAGCGATGATGTCAGGCCCCGGGTGAGATCTTCTCGTGCATGTGGTATGTCCTCCTGGTGGAAGAGGAATGGTCCTGTTACTGCGATGCTGCCGTCCATGTTTATAGGGCCAGAAGTGTGTTTATGCGCTGATTCCTGCAGCAGATGTGGGCAGCCAGTTCACTTTGATGTTCACCCCTCAGAATAAACAGATCTGTGCAGAACATGACAAACGACATTGCATACACAGCTCCACCACATGCACAACCGAAGCCAAGTGTTCAGTATGCAGTGTATACACGCCAGTATGTCAGTGTGCTGCGTGGAAAGTATTCAACCCCTTCCCAGTGTCCCCTATTATTCCATGTTTGCCCCTTAACCACAATATATCCGTTTAGTCTAAAGACCATGTACAACTAACAAGCCACGCCCCCTCCATACCTGGGTCACGCCCATTTTGAAAGACAATACTTACTTTTTTTTTTGACTGATCATAAGCAGTTCTGAAAAATATCTCCCCCATCCCCCTCATTCTACAGAAAATTTTTGAAAATTTTGTTGCTTCTCCCTCTCTGTGGTGCACAGCGCTGCATCTGTTTTTTTTATTTGGGATTTTATTTGCTTTCCCGACAGCTGCGAGTGCTGGAGGGGAGTTGAGTAAGCAGCAGTGACCCTGGTTATTCGGCATCCCACGGGCCGGTGGCAGGGCACTACGCTCATAAATCCCCAAAGGCATGCGAGGGAGTTCCCTGGGAGAAATTGTCAGTTTGGTGCAAACTGGATGAAGAAGACAATAACCTAAGAAACTGACATGAATTGTCACCGCCGGACTGAAAGGCCGCATCCCTCCAGACAGAACAGGCTCGCTTTTCTCTTCCGTAAGCAAGATCTCAAGTTGACGTGACACCTTAGAAAGGGAGGACGCTGGAATCTCCGCCACGACAGTCACATTATAAGGAGACAGCTGGAAACACACTTGGTGGATTCGTCAGGAGAACATTCAATAAATTGTAAGAAATAATTTACTGAGCAAAAGTTCAAGACCAGAACATATTGCTGGTGACAGATGAAAATAAATTGGCTTCCGGAGAATGCATTCCTGTAACTGATGTGGTGGTGGATTGAAGAGCCTGGGTATTTACCTGTAATCTTGCAGGGTTTCCCCAGGTCTCAGTCTTCAGAGCAGATGCCAGTTGGTGTCAGGATATGTAGCTAACAAAGGGAAACCTTAACCAGGCCAAAACAGAAGCTGTAAAAGAAGAGCCACTGCCAAGACACAGAACTGCAGAGTCCATTTAAATAAGACATGTCCAGCAAGAAGTGGTTACAGAAAGATACCCGGCTGGTAGCCACTTCAGGAACCACTGGACCCAGGAGGGAAACATCTACCCTCCGTTAAAGTGAGAGATGTTATAACCATCACAGAATTCATGGCAAAGGATCAAAACCGCCACCGTGCTGGTTTGAAACTGCTTCCTCATCAAAGTTCTTTCCTGCAGAGCGGCTAGAGAACATTTTCAGTAATGATCTTTGTGGTGATCAATTTGAGACAATGATTATATACATTAACATCTGCTTTGATATTTTGTCTGTCTTCACAGGATCACGTGTTGTTGCACTGAAGGGCACTACTGCACTTATTTGTTATCCTGAGGATACTACTGCTCAGCTTTACCGCTTTTACAGTAAAGATCCAGCTCCTGAAGACACTACGGCACAGCTTTACCACACTTACAGTAAAGAACCAGCTCCTGAGGCTACTACTGTCCAGCTTCACCACTCTTACAGTAAGGAACCAGCTCCTGAAGACACTATGGCACAGCTTCACCACTCTTTAAGTAAAGAACTTGGTCTTGAGGACATTACTGCACAAATTGACAGCTCTTATAGTAAAGAACCAGCTCCTAAGGACACTATGGTACAGCTTCACCACACTTACAGTAAAGAACCAGCTCCCGAAGACAGTAAGGCACAGCTTCACCACTCATAGAAAAGAACCACTGCACAGCGTCTCCACTCTTTTAAAGCAAAGAACCAGCTCCATTTGCCTGGACTCCACAAGGAACAATTTATACATATTTTTTTCTATGGGCCATTTCACACACCGACATATCCCCCTTAGATGTCTCCTCGAGGATTCCCTCTGTCCCTTATTCTCCATAACCAGGCGTCTCTCTGCCCCGTACTCTCTATAACCAGGATTCCCTATGTCCCGTACTCTCCATAACCAGGATTCTCTATGTCCCGTACTCTCCGTAACCAGGATTCCCTCTGCCCCGTACTCTCCGTAACCAGGATTCCCTCTGACCCGTACTCTCTGTAACCAGGATTCCCTCTGCCCCGTACTCTCCGTAACCAGGCATTCCCTCTGCCCCGTACTCTCTGCATAACCAGGATTCCCTCTCCCTGACCCGTTCATAACCAGGTCCTCTGCCCTGTTTTAACCAGGATTCCCTCTGACCCGTACTCTCTGTAACCAGGATTCCCTCTGCCCCGTACTCTCCGTAACCAGGATTCCCTCTGACCCCGTACTATCTCGTAACCAGGATTCCCTCTGGCCCGTACTCTCCGTAACCAGGATCCCTCTGCCCGTACTCTCCGAACCAAGGATTCCCTCTGCCCCGTACTCTCCATAACCAGAATTCCCACTGCCCCGTACTCTCCATAACCAGGATTCCCTCTTCCCTGTACTCTTCATAACCAGGATTCCCTCTGCCCTGTACTCTTCATAACCAGGATTCCCTCTGCCCCGTACTCTCCATAACCAGGATTCCCTCTGCCCTGTACTCTCCATACCAGATTCCTCTGCCCTGTACTCTTCATAACCAGCATTCCTCTGCCCTGTACTCTCCATAACCAGAATTCCCACTGCCCCGTACTCTCCATAACCAGGATTCCCTCTGCCCTGTACTCTCCATTACCAGGATTCCCTCTGCCCTGTACTCTTCATAACCAGGATTCCCTCTGCCCCGTACTCTCCATAACCAGAATTCCCTCTCCCCTGTACTCTCCGTAACCAGGATTCCCTCTGACCCGTACTCTCTGTAACCAGGATTCCCTCTGCCCCGTACTCTCCGTAACCAGGATTCCCTCTGACCCGTACTCTCTGTAACCAGGATTTCCCTCTGACCCGTACTCGTCCGTAACCAGGATTCCCTCTGACCCGTACTCTCTGTAACCAGGATTCCCTCTGACCCGTACTCTCCGTAACCAGGATTCCCTCTGCCCGTACTCTCTGTAACCAGGATTCCCTCTGCCCCGTACTCTCCATAACCAGAATTCCCACTGCCACGTACTCCCCATAACCAGGATTCCCTCTTCCCTGTACTCTTCTTAACCAGGATTCCCTCTGCCCTGTAACTCTCCATAACCAGATTCCCTCTGCCCTGTACTCTCCATAACCAGGATTCCCTCTTGCCCTGTACTCTCCATAACCAGGGATTCCTCTGCCCTGTACTCTCCATAACCAGGATTCCCTCTGCGCTGTACTCTTCATAACCAGGATTCCCTCTGCGCTGTACTCTTCATAACCAGAATTCCCTCTGCCCTGTACTCTTCATAACCAGGATCCACTCTGCCATGTACTCTCTATAACCAGGATCCCCTCTGCCCTGTACTCTCCATTACCAGGATTCCCTCTGCCCTGTACTCTCCATCACCAGGATTCCCTCTGCCCTGTACTCTCCATTACCAGGATTCCCTCTGCCCTGTACTCTCCATCACCAGGATTCCCTCTGCCCTGTACTCTCCATCACCAGGATTCCCTCTGCCCTGTACTCTCCATCACCAGGATTCCCTCTACCCCATACTCTCCATAACCAGGATTCCACTTATTTCTATTAGTTAATTATGTTGAATTTTTCAGTTGGACACCATCAGGACGAGGATTCTTGAAGAGAGTTTTGCTTTGAGTTTGTGTTGCTTTAACTTGCGTCAGATTTATTAATGGTTTAACTTCACTTTTGTGGTGTGGAAATCCTCATATATAGTGCACTCCATATTTACACCATCATATTTGACTCTTTGAGCTTCTCTTCATTGTGGCGAGGAAAAGGGCCGGAGCTTGGAAGGAAGGGGCGGAGCCTCTGCAGCCCGCCAGATTTACTATAACATCCTGAAAGCTGCTATAAGCTGTGCCTGCCCCTAGCTAGCATAGGTTTGAGTTTCTGGCACATGGAGGGTCAGAGATGCGCGCACACAGATACCACGGGGGATCAAGACTGGAGTATGGGAACGCCATTCCTTATAAATCTCTATCTGAAATGAATAGGTCCACGTCTGCAAAAATGCGGATCGGATGCGGAATAAAAATACGTTTGCGTGCTTGAGGCCATATTGTAAGAAATGTGGATGATGCTGGTCAACAATGCATTAGACAACACCGAGTCGAGAAATCATTGACGTCATTTAATGAGCACGCCTTGGCCCCTAAGGATGGCGAACACGGAGAGCGCTCCAGGTTTTATCACATTGATTTATATAACGGGTCTGTGAAGACAGATCAGCAGTGGCTGCTCCAGAGGCCTTATCTCCAGTCTCTCTCTTATCACACAAATTTAGCATTTTATTATAAGGAGGAGCTGGAGGTGACCGAAGATAGTGGAACCAACTGCGTTGGGGGATGGGGGCTGCTGAGGATCTGACCCCTGTCATATTGAGGTAAAACACACAACACCTGTCATATTCTGTGCCACACAAGGAGTTCCAACCAATGAATCTTCCTGAGAAATGAGGCTCTGCTCACGGTGAGGAGGCTACCACAGCCCGGCCGTCAGCAGGAGGCCCATATATTGTCTGTGACGCTGAACAGGTCCCGGGAAAACTGCCTGCTACATAAAATATAGTCCTAGATACTCAGGTTCCCATGTACTAATCCTCCTGTAAACTCATTCTTCTGTATATCCATCACTGGTGTAATCATCCCTATCCTTATCCCCTATATACTCATCCTGCTGTGTGCTTATCCCCTATATACTTATCCTGCTGTGTGCTTATCCCCTATATACTCATCCTGCTGTGTGCTTATCCCCTGTATACTCATCCTGCTGTGTGCCTATCTCCTAATACTCATCCTGCTGTGTGCTTACCCCTATATATCATCCTGCGGTGTGCTTACCCTATATACTCATCCTGCTGTGTGCTTATCCCCTATATACTCATCCTGCTGTGTGCTTACCCCTATATACTCATCCTGCCTGTGTGCTTATCCCCTATATACTCATCCTGCTGTGTGCTTATCCCCTATATACTCATCCTGCTGTGTGCCTATCCCTATATACTCATCCTGCTGTGTCTATCCCCTATATATCATCCTGCTGTGTGCTTATCCCCTATACTCATCCTGCTGTGTGCTTATCCCTATATACTCATCCTGCTGTGTGCCTATCCCCTATATATCATCCTGTGTGCTTATCCCTATATACTCATCCCTGCCTGTGTGCTTATCCCCTATATACTCATCCTGCTGTGTGCCTTATCCCCTATATATCATCCTGCGGTGTGCTTATCCCTATATACTCATCCTGCTGTGTGTGCTTATCCCTATTACTCATCCTGCTGTGTGCTTATCCTATATACTCATCCTGCTGTGTGCTTATCCCCTAATATACTCACCCTCTGTGTGCTTATCCCTATATACTCATCCTGCTGTGTGCTTATCCCTATATATATCCTGCTGTTGCTTATCCCTATATACTCACCTGCTGTGTGCTTATCCCATATACTACCCTGCTGTGTGCTTATCCCCTATATACTCCCTGCTATATATATCATTCCTGCTTGTGCTTATCCCCCTATATACCACCTGCTGTGTGCTTATCCCCTATATACTCATCTCTCCTATGTATTCATCTCTTATATACTCATCCTCCTATGTATCCCTCCCCTATATGCTCATCCTCCTATGTATCCTTCTCCTATATAATCATAGTCCTATATATCCATCCCTTATATACTCATCCTCCTATGTATCCTTCTCCTATATACTCAAACTGCTCTGTATCTGTCTACTTCATATATAATTTTCTTCCTCTATACTAACCCTCATATATCATAACTTCCTTTATATCTTCCTCTATACTAACTCCATACATCCCTGCTCTGTCCCTTCATATATCATCATATTCTTCATATAGTCCTGCTCTGTACTCACCTTCTTTATATCTTCCTCTCCTATACTAACCCTTCCATATAGTCATCCTGCTCTCTACTCACCTTCTTATATAATCTTCCTCCTCTATACTAACCCTTCCATATAGTCATCCTGCTCTGTACTCACCTTCTATATATCATCTTCCTCCTCTATACTAACCCTTCCATATAGTCATCCTGCTCTGTTCTCACCTTCTTATATCATCTTCCTCCTCTATACTAACCCTTCCATATAGTCATCCTGATCCATATTCACCTTCTTATATCATCTTCCTCCTCTATACTAACCCTTCCATATAGTCATCCTGATCCATACTCACCTTCTTATATCATCTTCTTCCTCTATACTAACCCTTCCATATAGTCATCCTGCTCTGTTCTCACCTTCATATATCATCTTCCTCCTCTATACTAACCCTTCCATATAGTCATCCTGCTCTGTTCTCACCTTCTTATATCATCTTCCTCCTCTATACTAACCCTTCCATATAGTCATCCTGATCCATATTCACCTTCTTATATCATCTTCCTCTATACTAACCCTTCCATATAGTCATCCTGCTCTGTTCTCACCTTCTATATCATCTTCCTCCTCTATACTAACCCTTCCATATAGTCATCCTGAATCCATATTCACCTTCTTATATCATCT
>ONZH01006964.1:0-27827 GCA_900303285.1 Rhinella marina | reverse complement strand
CTGCATTGCTCCCTGCCCTATACTGCCAGTGCCCCCTGCCTTGCCCAGCCATAACCCCATCCCTGCTGTAACCCCTGCCTTACCTCCCTGTACCCCTGCCCTGGGGACCCCTACTGCTTCCCTACCATTACCCCTGCTAATTAACCCCTTGATTGCCCTGCCAGTGCCCCTTTGCCCTACCAACCCCTGCTGAATTAACCCCTGGTGCCCTGTCCCATATCCTGTCCATACTCCTGTGCCCGGACCCCTGATATAACCCCAGCACAGAGCCCTGCTCTCTGTTAACCCCTTCATTGTCAATAATATAGCTATATACTTTTCATATAGCTATATTAACCCTTTGTTCTCCAGTGGCTCGTACTTCCTAGGGACAGTAAGTGTAGGATTAGGAGGGTATCGTAAGTGTGTATGTGTTAGATTTAGCTTGTGGGTGGAATTACTTGTGGGAAGTGTGCAGTGTAGCCAGTGTATAGTATTGTATTGTTTGCGGATATATATGTATATATATTTATATACGTTGATATAAATATATATAGATATAGTCCTAAGAATTAGACGGTAGACATTGTTTTGTTTAATAAAGCCTTTTATTGTTTAAGATACAGTGTACGTGGTCTTTATAGCCGCCGTTACAGTATAAGGTAGTCGTAGCGTGAAGGGAATAGAACAGTGTGGGAAATAAATAGGCGGAGCTAGCGTCAGCCGGTTACGCCTATTTATGAATATTAATTAATAATATTCAACAAAATATTATTAATTAATTAACCCTTCAACAGTTTCACAGTTTTTTGTAAAGTATATAATTCCACATGTGTTAATTCATGGTTTTGATGCCTCCAGTGTGAATCTATAATTTTCATGGTCATGAAAATACAGAAAACTCTTTGAATGAGAAGGTGTGTCCAAACTTTTGGTCTGTACTGTAAAGCTGCTGTGACTGCATTGTAAAAGCAAATAACCCAAAGATACCGCGGAACCCTGCAGGAGCCTAGAAATATGCATGCTTCCATTATTTGTATTATTTTAACTAGTGTAACTGCTATAGTTACTATAATTTCAAGGGTTTTTTCAAGAATGGCCAGACCTGTAAAGAAAAGATTACTTTCCTGCTTCCCGGTGTTGGCTCCTCGCTTCTTCTTCTCCTCCAAGCGCGTGGTGCTCCACTAGTCTCCCTCAATGTAAACATCCGTTTTGACATCACTGCAGCCAATCATTGGCCAAGACCGGATTCCATTGCATCATGTGACTGTTTGTCATGATGCAAGGGGATCACTGGCTACGGCAATGTCAAACCTAATGTTTGCATTGAGGGAGCCCAGTAGAACATTGCAGGCCGGGAGGAGGAGGAGCAGAGAGTCAGCGCCGGGAAGCAAGTGAGTAATTTTTTCTTTACAGGTCCTGCCAAGTGTGTGTGTGTGTCTTGCAAAATCCCTAAACGATGCAGACCTCTACATAACTACGGCGCATCCAGTGCCAGTCTAAATGTAAGCCAGCTTCCTAGCTGGTTTACATTTAGACCATTTTCTACCGGCCCTCCTCCTTCCTCACCCGTGCCAAGCCTACTTTTTTAGACCTGGCGTGAGCTGGAAAAAGTTGCACATTGCGAAGCAACTAATATAGGCATATTTCTGAATCAAAACTGACCCCCCATAGTGTTTTCCAGGACTTAAATATTGATAATCTCTCCTCGGGTTAGCTCATCAATATCAGATCAGTGGAAGTCCAACACCCAGAACCTCCACCAATCAGCTGTTTCGAGCAGCCACTGGTGCTGGTCTCTGTCCACTGTGTAGTTACTGGCCCCAACTAGAGATGAGCTAATCTATTCACCGCTTCGTAGATTCGATACGAATCTTGGAAATTTTCCGCTGCAAAGCGAATCTGGATTTTTTGAGGTTCGCTTCGTTAGATTCGAAAATGTTCTTAAAGCTTTCTACGCATTCACTACATACTTGTCCGATAAATTGTACGCTAATGTTACGTATAAGTTACTTTATACGCTGATGCGTACGAATTCAGTTAATTAGAGAACTTTTACTGTTCGTTATTCGTGCGGCATAAAGCCCGGAAGAAAGCGGTCACCTGACCTAGTGGGCAGGGCTTTCTCTGATTCACTCAGGCTCGGTAAGCCAGTGACGCATCAGTTGTGCTGCGACTGCTGAGACGAGCAGAAGCACTGTGTGTGAAGTTCTGAGAGACTGAGAACTGTTTTGTTAAAATTGAGGTGTAATTGTTCTGGGAATCCATATTACACATATTAGGGATACTGCAGGGCAAGTGCAGGGCCAGTGCAGGGCTAGTAATTAATCAGGCAAGGAGAGAGACAGGGAGAGAGATAGGGAGAGAGACAAGGAGAGAGACAAAGACCAGCTGCAGGGCCACAGTCAAGTGAAAAATGTCTGGCATGGAAAAGCAAAAGGGGTCCAGCCAGACCTTGAGTTCCAAAAAAAGGAGAAGGTGGCACAGGGCAGTAGTGCCAAAGGACCTGTAGCCGGAGCTTCTACTTATAGAATTCGCAATAATTGGCCACTGTTCCACCAGGCTAACCCACCAAGGCGCAAAATTGTAGTGGAGGAGAAAGTGGATGAGGTAGTGGAGTGGATGGCACACTCATCTCAATCACAGCCGGATGATCTGCTGTCATCTGCTGATACAGTATCCATATGTAGCCAGGGGTCAGACTCAGAGCGTTCCTCCTGCTCCACCATTCCGCTCCAGCAAAGCCCGTCATTTTCGTACGCAATTTGTTCACATAAGTTGCGTACCTTTAACAACTGTACGTTGGTTATTAGTGCGCGAATGTTCGCAAAACACCACATAATAAAGTATGATTTGTACGCAGCTTCGCCGAATAGATTCGTATGAGGTACGAATCTTTTGAAAAGTTCGACGAATATTCGGTGAAGCAAATTTTGGATCTCTAGCTCCAACGTACTACAGCTCAGCTCACATTCACTTGAATAGGAGTTGAACTGCACTACCCTGGCATGGCCACTACACTGTGGACAGAGCCTTCTGTTTCTAGCTCTGTCCATGCATAGTATTCAGCACTGGCAGCTGCCCAAAACAGCTAATTGGCAGACGTGCTGGGTACTGTATGCATCAGGTAGTCTAAGCTGTGCGGCCATCTTGGATGGCAGATGACGAGCTCAGGAATCGATAGGATCTGCAGCTAAAAAGATGAGAAGGAGGTCACCAGGTAAGTGTTCAGTGCTTCCTCAGTTAATGTGAAGCTTCTTTGTTGAACTGGAGGGTCACTTTAAATCCCTTCTGTTCTCCCTAATTCAGGGCTAGTAGAGTTAAAGGGGGTCATTTATCATTCTGAAATGTGCCTAAATTAGGCATATTTCAGGTAAAGATTGCAGCAATCTGCAACTTTGCCCTGGCACGCCTCTTCATATATTTAGCGGAACCACCACCAGTGTAGGGCTTTATTAATAAATCTGCCCCAAAATGTTCTGCGCTTGAACTGTTCTGCCACTTTACAGGGTAGAGCTATAGAGTAACATTGTCTCCCATCTCTCACGGGGTCACTGACTCGCCTTTATGTACAATTTATTTTCAGTTTCCTGCGCGAAAATGTGAACATGACAGGATACTGCAGGTTAAAAACAAACTAGAGATGTGAAAATAATTGGGTGCTGGGTGACAAATTCCGAGTGTAATAATGCAATAAATCAGGGTAAAACGTATTGGAAAAGTAATAAAGCAATGAACAGCTGTTACCAAGGAAAAATGTTTTAGTGGAAAGAATCAATGAGATTGTATCCAGGACCACAACAGTCCTTTTCCTAGAATTTAATCATATTTTGAAATTAACTTTCAAACCATTTTAACTAATTTTATTCTGCAGACATTTTCTTTTGTTTTACATTTGTAATATTTTATAGATAATTTTATTTGAAGGGATGAAGTATCAACTCATCTTCGTATAATATCTTCATTGCAATTTCGTTCTGTTAACCATTTAGTACTTTGAATGCTGTGAGTTTTTTTCTGATTCATATGAGCAGGAGCGTTAGTAAAAGGGTGCAAAGATTGCCTGATGGGGGTCCAGTGGATCCTCTACTACATAGACAGTTTGGGGCTATTCATATAGCTGTTTTTTTTAAAGGCCAGTGAATAGCAGTAGTCAACAAATAGGACATGTCCTGTTCATAGCCGTTTTAATAGCCAAACAAACCCCATTGAAATGAATGGGACCATTTTTAAAGGCCGTTTAGACAGGAGAGCACCCATCTAAGGCCTCTTTCACATTAGTGGCAGCACGGATCCGGCAGGTGAAGGGTGCTGCCGGATCCGTGCTGCCGCAGGGACATGTCTGGGTCCGGAGCCGCACTCCGGCCCCACACACGTCACACAGTACATACACACACACATATACACATACAAATACACATACATACTTACATGCTCCCGGTAGGTCTCCACAGCACAATACAGGAGCAGGACGGCGCGCACATAGGACAATTCCCCTCAGCGCCCTCTGCTGGGCGCCGGGTGGAGTCGTCCTATCTGTGCGCCATCCTGCTCCTCCTGTGCTATGATGACCTGCCAGGAGCATGTAAGTATGTATGTGTATTTGTATGTGTATATGTCTGTGTATGTTTATGTGTATGTCTGTATATGTGTATGTATGTGTGCAGGTGACGGATCCGTCATGAACTCCATTGAAAGTCAATGGAGGACGGATCCGTTCACCATTGTATCACACCATACGGATCCGTCCCCATTGACTTTCATTGGGGGTCATTCCGTATCCATCTTGGTGCGGATGCATGCTGCGGTTTGCTCTCCGGTCTGAAGACGGAACGGAATGCTTTTAGGAGGATTCCATTGTCTTCAGTTCAGTTTTTCCCCCATTGACAATGAATGGGGACAAAACTGAAGCGTTTTATTCCGGTATTGAGCCCCTATGATGGAACTCAATACCGGAATTATAAAACGCTAGTGTGAAAGTAGCCTAACAGCCATTAAAAATGAGTACACTGTGCAAAAAAGAATGGACCTTTTAGGAATTAAAATAAAAATTCTTACCTCATCCCCTTGTCGTTGTTAAAAAAAGGATGCAAAACAGCCATAAAATGGATGCACAAGCAAAATGGACATGAAAATCTGACAGTTTATCCATTTTCAATGGCCATTTGTTTCACCGTCATGTATATGTAGCCTAAATAGGACATGATGGTTGGAGGTCCCTGGAACAGATTTTATATTGGAGCCCATGAGCAACAAGTTCCAGCTCTGCGTGTGAGCACAGTGATGTTTATATAATATGTATGGGACTGCCTACATTAGAGTGAATAATCTGGAGAATTGGTATATGCTGATGTCAGTTAAAAGTATATGTTTCTAATGTGAGATTACCCCTTTTGACCACTGCCCATATTATAACACATGAAAACACGATGTAAGCACATGGAATTCCTGTATCAATCAGAGTACTGTTGGTCTGTACTGTACCTCCACGTGCCTCCAATGTTATATGGAGAAATAAAAAATAGAAGCGTGTTCCTGCACATAAAGTTTAGACTCTAAAATTCTTAACAAGATCTGATCTGGTCTGCTTGTTGATGGTGTCCAGGTAACAGTAACAAATCTTCACTGCATAGAATAAAAAGAAGCAGAAAAGGTGAAAGCATCAGAACAGTAAGACTCCATGCACATGACATTTGTCACATACAGATTCTGTATGACTTAAAACTTCATTAGGCAATATGTACCCTCTCAATTGTTTCAAAATCCAGTCGTTCATTTGATAAAAAAACAATGGAGAGCAGATCTTCAGGACATGAAGCACGCTATGCTGCTTGCTGAGATCTTTTTATAACTCCCATAGACACCAATAGCATGACCACTACACAGAAGTGCATGGAGAAAAAAGGACAGAAGGAAATTGTGTGTCACTGGACTCCACGTCTTCCAACTGCTGAGGGTCCCAGAGTTGGTCCTGTGGATGTCATAAATGCCCATAATGGCAATACTCTTTAGACGGCATCTGTCAGCAGATTTGTAAACTGGCTGATCTGTTACATGTGCGCTTGGCAGCTGAAGACATCTGTGTTAGTCCTATGTTCATATTTATCCGAATTGATGTTTTACTATATCCAAATGAGCCTCTAGGAGCAATGAGGGCGTTGTCATTACACCTAGAGGCTCCAGTCTCTTCAATTGCCTGTCAATCAAAGGGAGAGGGTGCAGCAGTTGCAGAGACAGCTTAGCCCTTTGGTGTAATGGCAACGACCCCATTGCAAGTAGAGGCTTATTTACATATACTAAAACATCATATTTCTCAGCAATGCGGGCACATATGAACATGGGACCAACACAGATGTCTTCAGCTGCCAAATGCACATGTAACAGGTCAACCAGTGCCATAGGTACAAATCTGCTGACAGATGCCCTTTAATGAGACTCTGTCATCTTGGAAATAGTCCCCAAACTATGGTTATAATGGAATAGTTCACTGGAAATCTTATTCTGATTTCAGTTGCGGTGCAATGCCTAAGTATTTTTAATGCTGTTTACGCCTACCTCTAGGACAATGCTGGACATGAGGGTACAGGAAGTAGTACA
The DNA here is from genome assembly GCA_900303285.1 of Rhinella marina. NCBI lineage: Eukaryota > Metazoa > Chordata > Amphibia > Anura > Bufonidae > Rhinella > Rhinella marina. Next base: position 21,251 of record ONZH01006964.1, on the reverse strand, counting down.
TACAATTGCGGAATTAATTCCCATAACGTTCTCTTGGGGAACCTGATATTTAAGGCCGTTTATATGGAAGTAGTGTGAACCAGCTAAACTATCAGATCTAAAGACCTTATGAAGACCTCCTCCTGCTGGATGTTTCTAGTCCAAAGACTTCACGCTGACAAGCACTTCCTGGGAAGCTCCTGCTGGAAATCAAATCTGCATTCGACTCTGCTGTGCTTGTAAGCTCTATTAAGCTGAGCCATACACATCGCTTCCTACAATAGGAGACAGACTTCTCAAAGAAGGCTTGTCATTAGGAATACATAGAGGACATGTGCAGAATATTGAGGCAAAGGAAAACTGAGTAGGAAATATTTCTGCATCCCCTGATACTCCAGCTGTATTACTGAACTGAGTGAGGAACACCATCATGGGTGAGTAACTACTGTATAGTACATCACTGCAGTTATCTGCTCATCATGGCACCTATATTCATATAATGATATGCAATTTATTGAAAACTTTTAGGATGAATATATGTTATTTGATCGGAGAAAAGTATTCTTTTTACATATACGGTAGATATTAATGTAACAGCATTTGAAATTATGTTTGTAATGTAAATCCAGTGAATGTGCAAAAGAGCATAGCTGACACTAATAAGATAAGATGTGACCTGGTTTGAGCATAGAATCAAATAGAGTGGCTGGCCAACTTCTGCTTATTTCAATTCACTTCTAAGTATGTATAGGGAGTGACTTAGAGGAGTTTTAGCTTTCACTAACAAAGAGTAATGATGCAAGTACATGTGTGCCCAAACTTTGTAGTGTAAACTCTGCCATTGGGTCTCTGAGAGGTGATTTCAGTGCTGGAATTGGAGCTGCAGGGCTGGGGTGGTGTTTTGGGGCTTTCTACATTTTTTCTCATTTTCGAAGGCCACTGCAATAATCACACAAGGATCAGTGTATTAGTATGTGATCGTTATGTCTATGAGGAGTCAGCCATTGCATTATTTGAGCCCTAAGCTTTATTTATCCCTTTTTATGACATTGACTACCATTTAAGTAGTTGTCTAAAATGAGGCAAAATGTTTCAAGATACTGAAGACAAGTGATATGATCTTTTCCCCCTTTCACCTTAGGAACCAAAGAAAAACTTAGGAAATATTTTTTTGTCTGTGAGTTTTTTATTTTTTATGCTTTTTTTGTTGTTGTATGAGGCCAGTTTGTTCACATGTTGCTAAAGCTGTATTCTATGGTGAGAATAAACTCAGGATCTATTGATTGTGGTGGTCCAAGCAGGCTTGGATTGGCCCACAGGGGTACAGGTGAATCCCCCGGTGGGCCCCTGAGCAAGGTGCGCCGCTAGTCTCCCACCCCCTGCACAAGTGGCACATAACACAGTAGACTTTCTGCACTACATGCATATAGTCCATGTACAGCTCCTCAACCAGCCTATGTTCATATAAAAAACTTGAGGGATTATTAATGAAACTCCCCAGTTTATTATTCTAGACACGATCAGAGCTCAGATGACTTCTAGGTATAGAGGAAAGCTACCAGTGTCCTCTTCTCCCCAGGACCTACCTTCTCAAAGTTCCTGCAGGGACCCCCATATTCAATCATCTAGTAGCATCTTGCTGCTGTGTGAGGAGGTAATATTTGAATGTATCCGTACTGTGGGCCCCCAAAATAAATTTTACTGGTGGGCCCTAGAAACCCCAGTCCGAAACTGGGTCCAAGCCTTGGGTTAAGCAAATGTATTAGGTATTCTTTAGATAGGTGCAGAATGTATTTTGTGGTAAAGCCCCTTAGAATGTTTGGCTCCTATTGATTACTGCATTCATACATTTTTCTCATTTAATATGTTTTATTAGTGGTATAGATGTGAGAATCATTAAGAATTATGTTCTCCAAAATGTAAATGACCCTGATTCTCTTCAGGTTTTTAACCTAGTAAATTGCTTCTTCCATCTGTGAATCTTTGTATCACAGATTTAAAGTTCAAACATTGCATATGTTTGTTCCATTGATACTTAGGTGACAAAAGTGCAGCACCCCTTTATTTGTGATTCTGTATGTGCTCACTTGTTACTCAGCAGCAATGCACACTGTGTGCTGACATTTGAAAGGCTGCTCTTTTGGACTTTTGTGCATCTTGCATGGTGTATACAGTGTTTATTAACTCATATCTAAGCACTTGGCTCCTTGCAAATGCTAATAGCTGTTCCTATTAGAGAGAAATGCTCACTGCTGTGTGCTAAAGAGTTTTCCAACTTCTTGGCAAGGGCACAGTGTACATTTAAGTCATTGTTTCACTCCATTCAGTTCAGTCCACTTGATTTTTTTTCAAAATTATTTTAGACTGTTGATTAAAATGCTTTGTCTATATGGTGCTAGAGAAAATGTGTTATGGTTATTGTCAAAATCAAATTGTTCTCTGATGCAAATTATTGAGATGAAAGATGAAATCATTTGTTGTCGGATAATAGTACTTATACTATTACCAGAGATGAGCGAAGTTTTCAAAAATTTGATTAGTTCTGAATTAATTTGTCATGAGTCGCGATAAATTACGTATACCCAGGCCACTCTGCATGATCATACGCATTCCACTTGGTGGTCAGTCAATCTCAGTATGAAGGATTGGAACTTAAACTTCAGGGAGAGTGCAGGAAGAATATACCGCCGAGTGCATTACGTTCTAGTGCACTCGCATTCATAGTTAATCCGTTCTGTAGGCACTGTCCTGTCAGTATTACAGGCAGTTGTAATTCATCGCCATCTATATCAATGTGCAGAGCACCAAGATTCATAGCTAATCCCTTCTGTTAGTTGTGGGATTACTGTGCATCAGTATTACAGGTCAATAAAGGTGTCATGTCTAATTTATCGCTGTGGACTTAACTGTCCAGTGCCCCAATATTCAAATAGTGGCCCCGTGACAGAGTGGGGACGGTGGCAGCAGCAGTAACGCTGTGTAAACATCACTGTTTATGTTTCCATTCTTCTGATCCGTCAGAAGAACATAAAAAAAACAAAAAAGAACAATCCTGTATTTTGAGCATCCATAAAGCCTATTTAAGATGGTCAGTATTTTGTCATTGTTTTACATCAGTGTTTGATCAGTAGTTGTCTAAAACAGAGATAAAATGTAATGCAATTATTTGCATCCCATCTGTGTATTGGACCCACTCCTGCTTTTGGCTTACAAATTATGATCAAATACAGATGCAAAATACTGACCAAACACTGTCTAAAAGAATGTATTAGCTACAATGAATTTGGGTCGAGTTGGTGGAGTGATTTGTGTGGTTCATTCCAAAAACCAATGACACTCCTCCCGTATGGCAATAATCCAGCTGCCATGTTTGGTCCATCCAGCAATTTTGGCCCATCTGGTTTTAAAGGGGTTATCCAACCCCCAAAAATGCCTCCCCCCAAATGCCTGAGCCCCTCACACAAATTGTACGTACCCTGCTCCCCATGTCGCTTCTGCTGCCCCCCTGCATGTCCCCATCATGCGGATCAAAACATCTGGTGATGGGGGGGCGTTCAGTCAATAGCAGGCCACAATGGGAACGAGCCTCCCAAGCATCACCCGCGATGCTAGAGAGACTTGTTCCCGCCATGGCCTGCTATTGGCTGCCCCCCCCCCCTGACACTGCGCGACAGGTAGATGCATCAGCAGCCATGTGGGCAGCAGAACTGACACAGGTGCCAGGGAGTGGGTGAGTACAATCTGTGTGAGGGGACTGGGCATTTGGGGGAGGTTCATTTTTGGGGTTGGATAACCCCTTTAATCCTAATACTAAGTTCATAGTATGGATGGATCCCAGACCCTATAGAGGCATCCACATGGGCTAAAATTTTGTTGTACTACACAGTGACGTAGAATTTGTTTAATATTTGTCGTGGCTGTCAGAGTGACACAGAATAACATTTTCCATAACAGAACGTGCTTGCTAGGAATGATGAATTTGGGTCTAGTTGGTGGAGCAATTTTTCTAGTAAAACCACCTTAGTTCTGACCATAAACTATTGCAATAACGATGCAAACTCATTTTTTCGCTAAAAGAACGTATTAGCTATGATGAATTTTGGTTGAGTTGGTGGAGTGATTTGTGTGGTTCATTCCAGTAACCAACGACACTCCAATAACCAACGAGAGTTCAGCTACCATATTTGATCCATCCAGCAAGTTCGGCCCATCTGGTTTTAACCCTAATACAAGGAGTTATTTGATCCCAGGCATACCGCGTCCAACTTCATGAAGGGCCAAGTGGCATTCAGAACTGTTCTATGATGTCCTTACAAGTCTGGGGCTGCACACGTGCTGCACTGAAGGGATCGCTGTGTGTCTACCCTTTGCTAACAGGTGCGGGTTACACAACATTAACTGTTTGGCTAACAGAAGCGTTTAAATATCAATGTGGACATGCCACAAACAGAGAATGAGACAGATGTATTATCCCATTTTGTGAATCAGGGAATAATAGAATTGCTGATCCACTAACCCTTTTTCTGTCAGCACCGTACATGTACGGTGCCAGAGCAATGGGTATACATGGTGCCAGCTCTTGCATGCAGCAGGCGCCATGGCCGGCTGGTCTCTGCTGTTTCAAGCAGCAGAGATCCCATGGCTAATGACTGCGACTGTTAATAATGCCAATCGTGGTCATTAAAGCCTTTAGATGCCAAGAGCAAGTGTGATACCGGCATCTAAAAACTCAAAAACCCAAAAGCGGCCAAGGAGCATACCTGTAATTGAATTCAATATGTCGGGTCTCTCTGAAGAGAGATTGGAGCTGCAATTCTTATTTTGGCCAGCATGTGGCAGGCCAACATAAGAAATGAGCAATTCTGCTCTCATCATGGATCTATAAGAAACATGATGGTGCAGAATAAAAAAGTGAGTCTTGTAGCCTCAAACACAAGCTACAAAACCATAAAAAAATTTAAAAAAAATTACAATTTAAATCACTCCCCTTTCCGTAGAATAAAAAATAAATACATAAATAACAAATATATTAACATCATGGGCATCACTGTGACTAAAAATCTACTATTATAATATAAAAATATGTTTCCAATACGGCAAATGGTGTAACAGAAAAAAGTGTCAAAAAGGCCAATTCACTATTTTTCATTGTTTCTCTTACCCCAAAAATGTAATAAAATGTGATCAAAAGTTACACACACTCCAAAATGATTCCCCACACAGCTCAATAGGTTTAACTATAAAAGAGGAGTTGATTTCATTGCATGATTGGAGAAGAAGGTCTGCAAGAAATTACAAGGAGCAGTTTAGAGTCAGAACAAAAAAGCAAGTCTAGAACCAAAATGACATAACAACAATTTGCTAAGTGTCTGAAGGAGGGAGAGGCCACAGGGATCACTCTTTCCATATACAATGCAGCAGCAGTCCTATAGAACAAAAAAAAAAAAAGAACAGCGCATTATGTTGCTCCTGCATGTCCACATTTCAACCATAGAAGGCAAGGACAGACTCTCAGTCCTATGTGCCTAAGGCTACTTTCACACTGGCGGCAGGCCTGATCCGGCAGGTGAAGGGTGCTGCCGGATCAGGCCTGCCGCAGTGACATGTGTGGAGCCGGAACCGCGCTCCGTCCCCACACATGTCACACAGTACATACATATACATACACATAAACATACACACACATATAGACATACAAACACACATACATACTTACATGCTCCCCGGCAGGTCTTCAGAGCGTCAGGACGGCTCACACAGGTCACGATTCCCCACAGCGCCCTCTGCTGGGCGCCTGGTGGAATCGTCATCTGACGATTCCACCAGGCGCCCAGCAGAGGGCGCTGTGGGGAATCGTGACCTGTGTGAGCCGTCCTGACGCTCCGAAGACCTGCCGGGGAGCATGTAAGTATGTATGTGTGTTTTGTATGTCTATATGTGTGTGTATGTTTATGTCTGTATGTGTCTATGTGTACCCGGATCCGTAATGGACTCCATTGAAAGTCAATGGAGGACGGATCCGGTTACCATTATGGTCACAACCAGACGGATCCACCCCCATTGACTTGCATTGGGGGTCATTCCGGATCCGTCTTGGTGCGGATGCCTGGACCGGAGAGCAAACCGCAGCATGCTGCGGTTTGTTCTCCGGTCTGAAGACGGAACGGAATGCTTTCAGGAGCATTCCATTGTCTTCAGTTCAGTTTTGTCCCCATTGACAATGAATGGGGACAAAACTGAAGCGTTTTATTCCGGTATTGAGCCCCTATGACGGAACTCAATACCGGAATTTTAAAACGCTAGTGTGAAAGTAGCCTTATTCAACTTGAAAACTATAGACCTTGGAGTGGTAGGAGATGATGTTTAGAAAAGTTGATCAAAAAAACTGTTGCAAGGATTAAAGGGGTTTCAGGTGACCTTGATATCTAAAGGGTTAGGCCTTATTCACTTATCTGTTTCCTTGATGATGTATGTAAAATGAAGGTCAGTTTTTCATCTGTGACAATGTCTGTATTGGGTCAATGTTTTGGTCTGTATGTCTGTTTTTTGCCCTCTGTGTATCATATGTATTCCATATACCCTGCTAGACTGAATAGGTGATTTCCAGAGAATCTCCTACTAGTGGTCCAGAAAACCACTGACAGAACACAGATGCTGTGTCTGAGATGGGGATACCCCACCTAGGACAGAGCATCTAAACCAAATAGGTGGGTGTCCAACTCCTACTACAACACCCCTACTGATTAGCTGATTCAGTGGATTGGTGAGCACTGAGTCCCCTTTTTTGTTTAATACGCACAGCTTTGAATGTGCCATAGTGACTGTGGCCTTGTACTACTGTTCACTGCATCTCAGTACTATTCAAGTAAATGAAACTGAGCTGCAATACCAGGACCTAACGCTACTAAAGCTGCACAACTGTGCTGCCCTGGGGTGCCGAGGCCCCTTCAATCAGCTGATTGGTATGGGTTCCAGAAGTCACACCCCAACAGACCCCCAAAGCCATTCAGTTTAACTTTTCTGTCTGACCATTGGTCTCTGCACAGTAGAAAGATAGAGTTAAAGAGCATCTGTCAGCAGACTTGTACCTATGAAACTGCCTGACCTGTTACATGTGCACTTGGCAGCTGAAGACATCTGTGTTGGTCCCATGTTCATATGTGCCCGCATTACTGAGAAAAATGATGTTTCAGTGTATGTAAATGAGCCTCTAGGAGCAACGGTGGCATTGCTGTTGCACCTAGAGGCTCAGCTCTCTCTGCAACTGCCGCACCCTCTCCACTTTGATTGACAGGGCTGGGCATGAAGACGTTTACACTGCCTGGTCCTGTCAATCAAAGTGGAAAGGGTGCGGCAGTTGCAGAAAGAGCTGAGCTCCTGGAGGCTCATTTACATACAGTGAAACATTATTTTTCTCAGCAATGCGGACACATATGAACATGGGACCAACACAGATGCCTTCAGCTGCCAAGTGCACATGTAACAGGTCAGCCAGTTTCATACAGTATGTACAAATATGCTGACAGATGCCCTTTAATACTTGTTGCATTGGTTACCTTCTCCTTTCTCTCATTTGATCCCTCTAGAGCAGTTTGCAGCCAGGAGGTGACAGTTATGCCCATGTCTACAAACACCCTTGCCTGACATGTAAAGGTATTTTTTTTGAGTATTATTTGTAGCCATTCTTTGATTCATTTAGAATATATATTTTTTTAATTGAATAAAAAAAATCCCTCCGTCCAGGCGGTATCCTACAGAGCCGAGCACCACTCCCTGTAAGTATCACAGGAGCACTCAATATGTGCAATGCCTCAGCCAACCCTCCCAGCCATAGAAATTATTTCTGTACATTGTACGGGCTGAGAGAGAGGGGTCAGCTTTAATACACATAACATAGCAGCACCCATGGCATATTTGTGCCTGACACAAAACTGCAATGATGGATCTTATTCCAGTATAAATGTGTTTGATTATTAATTATACTATAGTTATTGGGTATGGTATTAAGAGATTAAGATACAAACCGTAAGGAAACACCCTTGACTGTACATGTACTGTAATAGACATACACAGAGTAGTGACAGATTTGACGTTACCATCTCGTTTTTCTGCCATTAGTGGTTAAATATGTGTCATGCCGAGTGAGTGAATATGTTTGTGTTAAATATTAAGACAGGGCAAAAGTGGTCTCAGGAGTCAGCTCTCTGGTCACATCTCCTTTCTAGATACAGTCATTTCATTTTGTATAACTGATACTTCTAAGCCTTAGGTCTTGAATTAACATGGCTAGGTGCAACATATTTAAATCCTTCAGAAGAATTGTATATGAGCAAGATAAAGAGTAGACATTGTATGTTTTATGTTTTCTACATGGAGAATAGTCTTATATTACAGTAAACTGCCAGTTTACAGATAATTTATGAGGAGCCCAGAGAAATTACTTTAGTGGACTGTAATGTAATAGACAGACCCTTATTTCTGATATTTAAGGACAGTGAGTGTTTCACAAGATTGGTGCTTAGCAATTGTGGTGCCAATATTCAAAAAGGGTCCAAAAACAGAGCCCGGAAACTATAGGTTGGTAAGTTTAACATCTGTCGTGGGTAAACTCAGGTGCGGACTGCACAGGGGCCCAGGGGAGGGTTGCCCTACTTACTTGGCTGGCAGCAGGGGGAGATGAGCGCTTCCATTGTGGAAGCGCTTATCTCTATATTCTTCTGTATCACCATCCACAGGACAGCGATACAGATAGAAGTACTGCGGGGCAGGGGAGGGAGAGGCATATCCCCTGCCCGTTCCTCTGATAGGCTGCAGGCACTAGGCCTGCAGCCTATCAGAGGCCGGCGCAGGCGGCGCGATGACGTCATTGCGACGCCTGAGCCGTACAGCTAGGGACACAGACTGGAAGAGGCCTCCTTCGCATCCCTGAAAGAGGCAAGGAGGTAAGTATACTTGTTTATTTTTTTTCATTTACGCTTTACTAAGGGCCCTTTCTGGCACTATGGAGGAGGAGGAGCGCTATGGGGGAGACCTACCATATATATTGGCACACGTGGGGGGGGGCACTATGGGGGACCTTCCATATATATTGGCATGCGTGAGGAGGAACTATGGGGGACCTACCATATATATTGGCATACGTGGGGGGGGCACTATGGGGGAACCTACCATATATACTGGCATTCGAGGGGGGCACTATCATATGTACTGGCACACGTGGGGGGGACAATCATATATACTGGCACACATGGGGGGCACAATCATATATACTGGCACACATGGGGGGCAGCAATCATAAAATACTGGCACATGTGGGGGCACGATGGAGGGGGGTGGGCACTATAGGGGGCCCTATCATATATACTGGCACACATGGGGGGCACTATGGAGGGGGCTGAGCACTATGGCGGACCCTATCATATATTCTTGCACACATGGGGGCACTATGGAGGGGGATGAGCACTATGGGGGGGCCCTATCACTATTTCTGTGGGGGGCACCCTGTCACGGTATCAGCTTAGCACAGTTATTTTTGGGGAACATTTTGGTTACAGTGTCAGGGACACTTTTTCCTGAGAGCAGTTATTTTTGGGGGTCATTATGTTTGCACTATTAGTGTCAGGGACACTATTTCCTGGGCGCAGTTATTTTTTAGAGCACTGTGTGCCAAAAATTACTGAAGGCGGTACTATGTGTGTGTAATTAGTATTTGCAGGGGGGACTGTTTCTGTTGTATAGTTTTGGGGAGCACAGCGTCTCAGTATTGGGGGTGGCAGGATGGGGCGTTCAAGAAGGTGGGAGAATGATGGAAAAGTGGGAAAATAACATATCTGTCAAACTCTGCAGAGATGGCTGAAATAAATCATCATGGCGGTCTGGTCTGAAAGGAGAAGATGAGGACAGAGAACATCTACATCAAAGAAGACATCACTGGATGTAAGAGGTATGTAGTGCTGTATTAGGCTACGTTCACATCTGAGTTAGTGATTCTGGCAGGCTGGTACAGCAGAGAACAGCCTGCCGGAATTCACCGGCTCCGGCACTGATGGATGCAGACAGAATGCCCGCCGGCCCCATTAACTATAATGGGGTCCGGCAGAGATCCGGCCAAAATCTGGTAATTCCATGCATTCTCTGCCGGATCAGGGAGTCAGAGTGTAGTGCTGCAGGTGTGAAAGTAGCCTTACCTTATATGTTTTGTATTGCTGTATGCAATTTTAGGACACCGTAGGTTAGGCTGAGCATTGGGGTCGGGAACATTCTTTGCACAGGGGCCCTCTGCTGTCTGTGTTCGCCCCTGGGTAAATGTTTTCTTAGAGATGCTATCTTTGAGTATCTCAATGAACACTGACATGTAAAAGGACCTAGTAATTTTAGTGAACAGCAAACTAAGCTGCAGAAACCAGTGTCAGACAGCTGCTGCCAAGGCCAATAAGATAATGGGTTGCATCAAAAGAGGCATAGATGCCCGTGATGAGAACATAGTCCTGCCACTTTACAAATCACTAGTCAGACCACACATGGAGTACTGTGTACAGTTCTGGGCTCCTGTGAACAAGGCAGACATAGCAGAGCTGGAGAGGGTTCAGAGGAGGGCAACTAAAGTAATAACTGGAATGGGTGGACTACAGTACCCAGAAAGATTATCAAAATTAGGCTTATTCACTTTAGAAAAATGACGACTGAGGGGAGATCTAATAACTATGTATAAATATATCAGGGGTCAGTACAGAGATCTCTCCCATCATCTATTTATCCCCAGGACTGTGACCGTGACGAGGGGACATCCTCTGCGTCTGGAGGAAAGAAGGTTTGTACACAAACATAGAAGAGGATTCTTTACGGTAAGAGCAGTGAGACTATGGAACTCTCTGCCTGAGGAGGTGGTGATGGTAAGTTCACTAAGAGAGTTCAAGAAGGGCCTGGATGTATTTCTGGAGGGTAATAATATTACAGGTTATAGTTACTAGAGAGGGGTCGTTAATTCAGGGAGTTATTCTGATTGCCTACGGAGCATCTTTACCACCACATCTATACAAGTATCTACTGATAGCTACATCTATATCACTATATGCTGATACCTATACATCTATACCTTGTACCTGCCCTGCCTGTGTGTTCCAACACTTCTAGTTTCAGTTCTGTCTGTATTTAAGTAAATCCTGTCAAAAAAATGTTTTTCGCACAAATTAAAAAAAAAAAGACTTTAGTGGTGCAGCGGCCCTTTCTCCTCTCCTGAACTTATTCCCATTACTAGGCACTACTGTATTAGTTTATTAGCTACTAAGATCAAGAGGAAAATATTCTAAGATGGGCATTTCGTCTGCTGGCCTAAGATCAGCCAAAATAATCTAGAGGGCACGCATGACAGGCCCATGCATCAGAAGCTGAAGTCTTCATCAGCTAGGAGGCAGTATGGATTTCAGATTTAACTTCAGATTTAGAAGTTTTATAGCGTAAGTTATCTTAAATCTTTCTGGCTGCAAAATCCTTGTTCCCCTCCCCCCACGCCCACTTACTTTTTGCCTGATTGGTGAGTGTGACATAAAAGTGGAAGAAGTTGCAGAATTTTGCACAAAATGGAACTTGCTCATACATTGCATGTTTCTGGCCTATGTTTGTATGAAGCCAGAGTCCTGGACAAATTGATTTTTTCATGAAGATCTCATTTTAACCCATTTTTAACTGAAGCTGGCTGATTACCACAGATGATGTCCTCTGACTAGTAATCGGATATTGCTGAGTAAAGCCTTGTCTTACCATATACTACCTTTGCAACAGCTCTGATTTACTGACCATATAATGTGTGAACATGACGGATCTGCTGGAGTTGGAGAAACTTTTGCGTCTCTGTTCTAGCTCACAGAGAGGATTCTGAGTGGGGGATCCTCCAGCATCCCACTCCAGTGTCACTTTATACTGGAAACTGCAAAAGAAAGTGTAAATAATATATTTCTGTGTAATGTAAACATATGCTATATTTACTGTATGCACATGGTAATTAGAGATGCCAAGTTTAGAAAAATTAGATTTGGCAACGTCACCAAGTTCACAAGTTCAATTCAATTTGTTTCAAATTAATTTGCCACAAATCCCTATAAATCAAATATACCAAGGCCTCTCTGCCTTAGGGTACGGAGTGGCTGTGTTGCGGGAAGGTTGCGGCCATGCCATGGTGAAAAACCGCATTGCCAATTAATCAGCAGCTGCCTTTCATTTAATAATGAAGACCTCACTGTGTAATCCTTCTTTATTGTTAATGGCCGTACAGCACGTTTAATGCACCGTTAAAGAGGGGCTGTTGCTGGTATGGGGTTTGGCTGCTTAGGTGGGGGGAACAATATGAATATTATTGGTGTTCTGGCCTGCAATTTATTTGACAGCAAACAAATAATATTAATAATCTCCGGCATACCCACTTCTCCAACCCCGGTGCTCTCCTGCCTTACAGGTGGGAGCTCTCCTTCTGCCATCTGCTTTTTCTTCTTTTCCACATCATCTAATATCGATAAGAATGTCATCAGGAAGATCCAGCTCCTTCTCTCTCTGCATCTTGCTGACTTTTCTAGACATGGAGACTTTGAAGGGTGATTTGGAAAAAGTAAAGCCAGCAAAAGATGAGGATGGTCATTATTAAGACCTGGTCCCCCTAAAGGGTGCAGACTGGATTGTCACGGACATTCCTGTGACAGTTAACAGGAGGTCTGTCAGATTGGCAACACGTGGTATAATCTGACATGTTTTCCTCTTTTGTTGTTGGTATTTACCACACCCTTTTCCCTCAGGTGTTCCTGGTGTGGTAATTGTCCCTCCCCTATTTACTGCTTCTTCTCCCACTATTCCTTGCTGTTTATAGCTTCAGTTGTTGTGATGAGCAGTAGTTTGGGTCTCAGCTGAGATCCTAGAGCCTCCATTTCTTCATTGAAAGAAAGTTTCCTTTTCCCTTCTGTGTGTTTTGTTACTTTTCCCTGTTGTTTTGTTATTAGGCTTAAGGGAGACTCCTGTTCGTCCTTTCTTTTGGAGGAACAGGTAGACTCATTCCTGTCATTAGTTCCAGGGTCCTATCGTCAGTTCGGTGTTTAGGTTCCTGTGTATGAACCTGCCTACCTTTGAGGCCTGTTCATACTGGTAGATAGACAGGAATTGAGCCAGGGTTTCCTATAGGAGGTGTCCATATTCCTTCCTTAGTTTCTAGGCCTTATCTAGTTTCCATCCTACGCTCGGTTTGGTTTCCCCCCCACACCTGAGCGTGACATGGATGGTATTGGTTGGCACGCTGCCACTGAAATAATAAAGGCTTCTATCTCATTGGTATTTAATTACATATCTTAGTTTATGGGTGATGTAGGAATAAGTAAAGGTAGGAATAAATAAATAAAACTGACGCAGCATAAGTCTCCCTGCACTCTCCCTCTCCAATATTCTTCTATTAATTGTTTTCAGCAACACTGTCACTAGGGCATGAACACTTGTCATATCTCTCCCTATGCTCAGCTCACAGGACAATGGTTGAAACCACGCGAGATGATGGTTTTATAGGGCTGTGACATCACGGGGGATGGCTATCCATGGATTGGCTGGCTGCACGGCATTATGTGTGATCTTGCGTTCCCAGGCTTGTCTCCTCTACATTTTGTTTTGTTTTGTAACAAGTGCAGCCACCATTTTAGGAAAACCTGATTTGCTACCACAAAACGTGAGAAAAATCAGATTCATCACAAATTAAAGTTTTCCTAAATTTCAGACCGAATTGCACTACAAACACTTTGCTTTGCTCAATACTAATGATAATAATGGGCCATATTTATAACCACCACTAGATAGTGATATTGTCACCCTCTATATAAATAGAGGAGAAAGAACATTCTAGTTGGCCTAAGCTAGTCAGTCAAACCAGTCTAAGGCTTGTTTCACACTTCCGGCAGCCTGTTCCGGCATGCTGTTCCGGCATAGAATGCTGGGAATCGGCCAGGCAAAAACCACTGTGTGTCCGGACGATTCTCTGGATGTTTGCCATATCGCAGCCGGATCATCGCTGGACTCCATTACAGTTAATGGGGCCAGACGTCATTCCAGTAGCATCTGTCAAGCTGCTCAGAGCTGGAACATCTTGCTGGATCAGCAAATGCAAATGTGAAACAGGCCTAAACCAGAGAGAGAATCAATCTAATCAGTGTCCAGCCAGCAACCAGGGCACATGCAAAATGTAGAAGCTGACAGTTTAGCTCATCCTGGACTTGGATCCAGCCAGGATGGAGCCAGAACACCTACAAATAACAAAGCCAGATGAAAGAAGAGTGTTTTGGAAGTCCAGTACAGATAACTGTCTCAAAAGGACTCATAGGCTCTACGGCACATGTGTCCAGGAGACGCTTCTGCTGCCTGGCCACACACCAAAACAGCTTGATCACCTTTTCACAATTGATTCTGGGGACTCGTACTTTAAGTATGGTAACCTGTCTACATAATGAAACAGAAGCCCTTTTTGTTGCATTGCCTAAAATAAAGTATTACATCTCATATCTGGATGCTTAAATCAGAGTCAGCTAGTGAAGTGCAGGGTAAGGAATACTGCTATTCAACTGCTTTAAAGAGGCGCCTTTGGCCTATTGTCTATCTGTGCAGCTGTAAGATTAGTAACATCTGTGAAGACTGCATTCTTTGTACCATCTTGTTGGCCCATTGCATGTAAGAACTGTCCTGACCTGTTTGACATGTCTCATCATTGCTTTCTGCACTACATTTACCCTACGAGGTGTTGGCGTCATGATAACTGTGACCCCACTTTGCACAGTAAAACCATCAACACCAAGGGAGCTTTAGCTGCCATCAGGCAGGAAGACCCCAGAACCTGAGTGTGCCCTGAAGGGAAGAACCCGTGTGCGCTTCCTATCTCTACAAGCCACACCAGGGAGCTTCAGAACCATGAATTGAACTACTGTACTCACCAGTCACCCCTGCACTCATGCACGCCCCTGCGGCTCAGGTGCTGTAATCCCCCATATGATGCCCATATGCCCTACATGGACAGCGTGTCCTGATTTTTTTAATGCATTACCTCTAAACTCTGGTCACATTGCCATGGTTGTGCTCCATCAGTTTTTTATTATAGAATGGTGTAGTATTTTGTGCCGTTCTGACTTCTAATAAAGAATTATGGACAGTGTATTTTTTTCAGATAATGAATGTGGGCACGGAGGCTTTATGCCGTAGTCACCACCATGGTGATATTGAGCATAAGTTAGGTATTGGCCTGTCTTTGTTTCTGTTCCCCCCCTCCCCCTTTTTTCTCTTGGTGGTGTGTTCTTGTCTTTCCAGATTACCTGAGGTAAAGTGAAGGGACAGCTGTGATTGGACAGCGGTTGCCTACCTGTTGCTGGGGCAGGTATTCTGCCAGCTGCTAATTGGGTCAAGGACGGCGTGTGGCGGGAATCCAGGGTATTTATAGCTGGGTCCGGAGTTCCTGGGCTTTGTCCGTCGCCAATACCTGAAGAGAGAAGACGTTGTCCCGCCCACCCTCCCCTTTTAAGTTGAACTGTCGCGGTCTAATATTAGAGGGGGGTTAGTCACCCAGTTTTGCTGGGGGGACAGATTAACTAGAGAGTCTGTTTTAATAAGTACAGTATTTATGAATTGTAATATATTTATTGAATTTATTTATGTAATGTTAACCCTTAATAAAAGGACGGCCATGTTTTACCATATTCAAGTTGAATGTCTTTATTTATATTTTAAGTTAAGTATAGTTAAGTATTGCTCATATGGCACCAAGAAACTTGACTTAGAAATGAAGTCAGTACATAATGGTGCAGAATAGTGATGCCCAGAACATTGTGTGTGTGATGGGTTACTTCAAATATCAGAAAGGAAAAGGTGAGAGAAGAGCACAGGTTAATAAGAGGAGTACGCTTGTGCTTATCCTGGTTGTCTTCCTTTACACCCTTTCTATTATGCTTGGTTTCCATGGTTACTGGTTGATTCATGATGCTCCGAACCTCTTCTAATTATACACTGGCATAAAATTAATACTTAAATTCTTGATTCAAAAACAACGTGCTGCCTGGTGTTTGTCATCGCATTGTGACACATCTTGGAGTCAAAAGCTGTCACATACTGAAGCTTGGCTTCACATGTTCCATTGTATAATTTATGCTACATATTTAGGTAACAGCATGTTAAACAACATGCTTTCAAGGGTTCATCTGCGTGATGTGGACTGAATTCAGAGAAGGTGCAATAGAATGAATCATAAAATACAAGGATAATAATATTAATAATATTTATATAGCGCCAACATATTCTGCAGCGCTTTACACTGTACATTACACACATACATTACATAGCAGTTTGCATACACATTAACTCAACAATTAAAACAAGAGGAATGAGGGCCCTCAAGAGCTTACAATCTATGAGGAAAATAGTACACCTTCAGTCAAGGGCTTAGAGAAAATCCCAATTGTTATAGCTGTGATTATACAGAATTTAGGAAAGTTCAACATTATAGATGAGCGAAGTATACAAAAATTTGATTCGGCTGCTTCACCAAATCTTCCAAATAAATTATCTTTGTGATAAATTACTTTGTCACAAAGCGCATTTCTTTGTAAGTAGTTGGTGCAATGACAGGGAGCGGCAATTGTACCGCTCCCTGTCATTGAACCCCTCAAATGCCGTGTTAATACATGATCATGGCATCTGATAGCAATAATCGGGATAGCAATAATCCCGTGCGCAGTAACGGGATTTTGTGCGAGATCTTCAATCAAGATGGTGGCTGGCCCGTTGCGAGCAAATGGATGAAGTAAGTATGATTTTTTTTGTTTTTTTACACCATTTCAGAGAAAATCGATTTGCGACCACGAAGCACAAGGAAATTCGACTTCACGCCAAGTCAAATTTTCCCTGAAATACGCTCAGCACTATTCAACCAGTCAGGCCAGTCCACCGCTGATCTTAATCAGCGGTGGACTGGCCATAAACCCTACAGGGAAACTTCCCAGTGGGCTGATGCTCAGGGGGACGCCTGAGTCCTCCTGACAGCCATCAGCTATGGTAATGATCTGACGCTCCCCTCCTGAATTCAACTGTGTAGTCATCCTGAAGCAACTGGAGTAGGAGTACAGAATGTGGCAGCTGGTGCTGGACACCAGGGACAGTTTTTGGAGAGGTATTTTGTGCTGCTGGGGCAGTATTCTGTGATGCACTGTGGTATTTGGCTCCACCGGGGTGGTATAATGTGTCACAATATGGTATTGCTGACCTTACCTACTTGTGGTGCCCTGCCTTCCCTCAATTTGGACCTGACTACAAAATGGGGCCATTTTTTGTTTTTTTCCAGGGCCACTTTACATTCCCAGTCCGCAGATGACCTTAATGTCTCGGCATTATTTGGTGTTAAATTGAAAAATTAGCTTATATACAAACATGATTATGTGTCTGATGGGTCTTTTTTTATGTTTGTTGGTGAGGGTACGTTCACATCTGTGGCAGCAGATCCAGCAGGCTGTTCTGTCAGAGAGAAGCCTGCTGGATTTCGCCAGATGCGGCACTGCTGGATTCTATAGTTCACTGCCAAATCACGATTGACTATAATGGAGTCCTGTGGTGATCCAGCTGACAGCAGCATTTGTGCTGAATCAGGCTACTGAATTAGGCATGCCTCAAATGTGAACCCTAAGTTTACAGAGATCTTAGAAGTTTAGTAAAAATGCTAGATTATATATAAAGCACTAACATATTCTGTAGAGATTATCACTCACATCAGTCTCTGTCCCAGTAGGGATCACAATCTAATTTCCTTGTCTCAAACAGCATGAACAATATCATAAGAAGCCAATTAACCAATCACTATGTTTTTGGAATAAGGGAGTAAAGTGGGGTACCCAGAGGAAACTCATTCAAATAGATGGAGAACATACAAATTTCATATACAGTACACTAATCGGACTCGAAACCATTGCAAACACTGCAAAGATAACAGTGTTATCCTAATGCCTGTGGTTTTATATTTTATATGACTTTTAAATGTACATTTGTCTTTTATTGTGTTTATGGTATTATCTAATTTAGTGTCAGTAACAATATTCTTCTATTAAACAACATACATCATCATACCACCATGCTTCCCTATGATTGTGTTCTTCTTTACTACTATATTCTGGGGATAAAGGGAGAAGAGGATAATTCTAAGAAATGGTCTTCATTAAAATCTATGAAATTGTTTCCATCACTCGTTATAGGCTGTGAGGAGGAATTGGAATCCCTGTCTTCTTGATCACAGAGGTCCCAGACGTCCAAGGGACTAACACATTGGAACACAAAGGCTTTAGAACTTTTCATTATACAATCTATCTACACACAAACCCTTCATAGTTGGTGCTAATCAGTCCAGCAATTTGGTGCTGGATGGTGGTGGTCACTCCATATTTTAAATGAATAATACTTATAGTAACCATAGAAAGGGCATAGCTAAAGTCTCCTGGGCTGGGTGCAAGAGTTCAGTTTGGGACCCCCTTCCCTCAGGACTTCGTGGCAAGGGGTAGGGTGCACTAAGCCTTTCTGCTGCCTGAGGTAAAAATTGAAATGACACCCCTCATGTCAAATTCTCAAGCTAACCCCTTCCCTCCAGCCCTACTGTTAAAGACATACTTGGAAAACATTACATACAGTGCTACAAAACATACTGTACATGGTAATAAAGTGCCACTGACCTCCAATGATGTCTCCTCTGATGTAGACGTTCTTTTCCCTCATCTCTTTCCTTCTCCATTCAGACTAGACCACCATGATGATTTCTTTCAGCCGTCTCTTTTCTCTGCAGAGTTTGACAAACAGACATCTTAGATTCCTACTTTTTGATCATCCTCACATCTTCTCAACACCTCATCCTGCCACCCCAATACTGTGCTCCCCAATACTATACTGCAGATACAGTCCCCCTGTAAATATTAATACACCCTTCAATAATTATTTGCACAAAGTGCCCTAAAAAATCCCCTAATGTGTGCCAGTACAAAATACCCCCTTATAATGTGTGCCAGTACATAAATACCCCCTTACATTGTGTGCCAGTACAAAAAATACCCCTATAATGTGCACCATTATAAAAACTACCCCCTTATAATGTGTGTTGGTGCAAATACCCCCTTACAATGTGCACAGTACAAAAACACCCCTTATATTGTGCACCAGTACAAAAAATACCCCCTTAACTTTCAGATCAGACCCCCATATCAGATCTTCAAATCAGACCCCCATATCAGATCCTCGGAACCCATATTAGATCCTCACATCAGACCCCCATATCAAACCTCAGATGAGACCCCCCATCAGACCTTCATGGTAGACCTCCCCATATCAGACCTCAGATCAGACCACCTTTAGACCTCCATGTCAGATTCCCATATCAGAACGAAGATCAGACTACAGTTTCAGACGTCAGATCAGATCCCCATTAGACCTCTATGTCAAACCCCCATATCAGATCTCAGATCAGGACTCCATGTCAGAGCCCCCCGTATATCACACCCCCTTTAGACCTCCATGTGAGACCCCAATATCAGACCCCATTTATACCTCCATGTCAAACCCCTGCATCAGACCTCAGATCAAGACTCCATGTCAGACCACCCACCTATATCAGACCACAGATCAGACCCCTATTAGGCCTACATGTCAGACCCTCCAAGTATCAGCCTCAGATCCAGACTCCACGTCAGACTCCCCCCCCCATATCAGACCTCAGATCAGATCCCCATGTCAGACCCCCCCATGTATCAGACCTCAGAACAGGACTCCATGACAGATCCCCCCTCCCCCATATCAGACCTCAGATGAGAACCTACCTCTCCTGCTCTGCTGCTCCTCTCCGGGTCCGGCGTCCCTGCATTCTCAGCTCCTGGTTTTCTCCGGGCCCGATCTGCACTGTCACCTGACTGCCTGCAGCATCAGGTCATAGTGTGCGCACTATGTCCTGATGCTGTACACAGTCAGGACAGTACAGTACAGTACAGAGCCAAGAGAAGAACAAGCAGGGAGGAGGGCGGAGCACTGAGCTTCATTCCCCCCTCCTCCTGCAGACTAATGAGCACTTCCATAATGGAAGCGCTCACTAGTATTCACTTTATAAGACTCACTTTGTCTTATAAAGTGAAAAATAGGTGATTGGCAGTGCACACTGGCAAAGGGAGCCCTGTGGGCCCGCTGGCTTAGGGACCCAGTCACAACTGTGACCCCTATAGCTACGCCAATGATTGAACATTCTTGGCAGTGTTCATGACATCCATTCATTTCAATATTTAGCCGGGTTTCACCTTGCAAATGGGGTAAAAACTGTCCCTTTCTTGGAAACTTGGGGAGTACTGATAGCAGTACCATAATTAATCAATGTTTTATTACTAGAGATGAGCGAGCATGCTCGTCCGAGCTTGGTGCTCGTTCGAGTATTAGGGTACTCGTAAGTGCTCGCTGCTCAGACGAGTATCTCGCCATGCTCGAGGAAATGGCAACTTCCGCATCGTGCTTTATTGGCGCCTAAAAACACAGCCAATCACAAGCCAGGAGACTCTGCGGTACACCCAGCATCACGTGGGGCCCTTACATGTCGATAGCAGGGGTTGGCTGGCCTGATCAGGTGACCCTGGAATATACTAGTGACTGGCCGCGGTGCTCGGCTCAGATGCCGTCTGGATGTCGTTAGGGATAGAGCTGCTGCCATTTCAGGGACAGTGTTAGGGCCTGCATTTAGTTCTCTGTTAGGCAGGGAATCACCCACAAAGAACCCAACAGCCCTTCTAAGACATTTTTTTTTTGTCTCCTGGCTTGGCTGGCTGGCTGGCACTAGTAGTGCAGCTATCGCCATATATAACCCCCCTTTTTTTTATGTTATATCTCAGTGATACAAATCCATTGCACACAGCAGTGTGGAACCATTCTGTGTGTCACAGTTCAGTACACTCACTATTTTCTGTCCAGGTGACACTTTCTGTACGTCACAGAATAGAACCAAGTCATTTGCTACCTGTCAATATAAAGCTTGATCCTAAAAAATCTCTGTGCGACATTTGTCTGGGTTGCAGTCTAAATAGCCGCGGCATGAAGGGTGTCAGTCAGCTTTACCATAGTTTCTGCACGTCACGTTCCAAAAAAAACAAAAATCCAAAACAAAATATACAAAAAAAAATAGTTTTTTAGTTGTTTTAGCTCAGTGATACAAATCATTTCACACAGCTGCGTGTAACCTTTCTGTGTGTCACAGTTCAGCACACTCG